>PVLA01000632.1:350405-381158 GCA_004027455.1 Hydrochoerus hydrochaeris
CAAGCACAACTACAAAGACACTCAGCCACCTGATATTTGACAAAGGGGCTAAATATGTCCACTGGAAGAAGGATAGTCTCTTTAATAAATGGTGTTGGAAAAATTGGCTCTCTACATGCCGAAGACTGAAACTAGATCCATGCATATCACCATGCACAAAACTAAAGTCTCAATGGATCAAAGACCTCAATATTAAAACAGAAACACTAAATCTACTAGAAGACAAGGTAGGTAGAAGTCGTGGAGATGTAGGGGTAGGCAGAGAATGCATGAATCAAACGCAAACTGCACGGGAAGCACTTCAAAGAATCAAAAAATGGGAGCTCACATTATTGAAAGGTTTCTGCACTTCAAAGGAAATCACCAACATAGTGAAAAGAAAACCAACAGAGTGGGAAAGTAGTTTATCCAGCAGCCCCTCAGACAAAGGACTTATATTCAGAACATATAAAGAATTGAAAAACATCAAGCTCTCCAAATTCAAAGACCCTCTCCAAAAATGCACATCTAAGATGAACACACAGTTCTCAGGGAAAGATATACAAATGGCAAATAAATACATGAAGAAATGTTCACCATCACTGGTCATTTGAGAAATGCAAAGTAAAACAGCATTGAGATTCCATCTTACTCCGGAAAGAATAGCTGCCATCAAGAAATCAACTGATAACAAATGTTGGCGAGGCTGCGGGGGAAAAGGAACACTGCTCCACTGTTGGTGGGAAGGTAGACTGGTGCAACCATTATGGAAATCCATAATGAGAATTCTCAGACTAGGATTGGAAGCCTCATTCAATTCAGCTATCCCCCTCCTGGGTATTTTCCCCAAAGAACTGAAAAGTTCATATCATAGTGATATATGTGCACCCATGTTCATAGCTGCACAATTTGTGATAGCTAAATCCTGGAAACAACTGAGATGCCCATCAACTACAGAGTGGATAAAAAAGATATGGCATTTTTATACAATGGAATATTACTCAGCTACAAAAAAAGATGACCTTGAGGCCTTCATAGGCAAATGGAGACAACTTGAGACTATCCTCATTAGTGAAATAAATAAGAATCATATTTATAAATATCATAATGTGTCTCTAGTGTAAAAAGTAAATAAGAACTACAAGAATAATAAAACCAAAATGTGTAATTGCTATTGTAAAAAAGAGAGTGCTCTAAGGGATATAACTGCATGTATGTTTGAGTGTGTAAAATAGATGACCATATTGCTGAATCTTTTTTGGATCTTTGAGCAAACTGTTTGTAGTCTGACTATTTGAATATTTACTATGTACCCTTTAACTTTGTAACTTGAACAACTACATCCAGGATGACAATACGTAATTTATAAATTACTGATTTCTTAGTGGGGCTTTTTCTCATTCTCCTTTTTCGTGCTTTCTTTTAGAATTCTGTATTGTTGCTACCCTTTTTTCTGTTTTGTTTTGTTTTCTCTTTTCTTTAAATAAAATTTTAAAAATGTATAATTGCTATTGTAAAAAAAGAGGAAATAGGAAGCACTATAAAAGATATAGCTGCATGTATGTTTAGGTGTGTGGGATTGATGCCCGTATTTCTAGGTTCTTGTTGGATTGTTGAACAGATCTGTTTGCACTCTCACTGCTTTAGTGTCCACTTTGTGTGCTTTAATTCTGTAACTTGAATAACTATTTCTAAAAGAACAATATGTAATTTATCAACTAATGATTTCTTACTGTTTGTCTTCTTTTCTTGAAATTCTGTAATATTTCAACTTTTTTTCCCTCTTTTTTTTTTTCTCTTTAAATAAAAAAAAAAAGAAAGAAAAGAAAAAATCAGAATGAGGGACCTGGTTGACCAGTTCGGCCTGCTCTCAGGCTCCTGCCCTATTTCCAAATCCAGGAAAAATTTTCCTTACTCTCTCTTTGTGATCAGCAATAATCTCCCAAGATTACTCTTTATCTCAAATACACACATGCACACACACAAAATGACTGATCCTCTTAGGCTTTGACTGGATTAATTTACAAATGTTTCTCCAGGGGTGTTAATTAACATAAGCCTCTTGGCTCTGTAGTCTAGGGTACCTATTAAATCCAAAGAATGAGCTTCTATCTAGGGATTTCACAAGGTATCACAGATTGCATTTTCTGTAGCCACTATTATGCCAGAGGGATTCTGTTTGGTTTTTGTTAGCTTTTTTAAAAATTGTTCTTACTGGTATTTCTGTTCAAGAGCTAAAAAACAAAAACAAGCCCAAGAAACTCGTCTTTACAGATATCATGGGAAGTACCTGTAAATTTGATAACTTGCCGTTTCCCAGAGGCTTCAACTGGTCTTGAAAATTTAGATGGGGCAGCCAGGATGGGCCTATTTAAGAAAGTGGCTTCTGTCTGTAATCCTAGCACTCAGGAGGTTGAGACAGGAGGATCCCCGTGAGTTCCAGGCCAGCCTGGGATACAAAGTGGGTTCAAGGTCAGCTTGGACTACATAGCGAGACCCTGTCTCAAAAAAAACCTTAAAAAAAAAGAAGAAAGAGAGAAAGAAGAAAGAAAGAAAGAAAGAAAGAAAGAAAGAAAGAAAGAAAGAAAGAAAGAAAGAAAGAAAGAAAGAAGCAAAGAAAGTGGTTTCTGCACACACAGCCTTAAGGAAATGAGATGTGGCAAACGAATACAGGAAAATGTTCCAGACAGAGAGAGAAGTCTGAAAAAAGACCCCAAGGCATGACAGCAATGCTCCCCATTTGGATGGAAGGTTGGGCACGAACTCTGGGCATTTCCAGAACCAGGAACTCCAGCCATAACAGCTGCTTGATTATCTTCTGTGATGAAGGAAAATTTTAAAGTACAGGACTTAAGCATAATTGGAAAAGAAAAAGAGCTTTTAAATCAAATTGTAAATGACTTGGATTGGATTTTCACAGCCCCATACCTTTATTTCTCACAGCATAGCAATAAACACAGGAAATAGCCATGCATAGTTTATACTGTAACTCTTCATTGTAGCTTCTTTGGTTGATTTCATTGTTTAGAAATGAGAAATGAGAAAAAAACGAAACAAGATGTGAGTGGGCCTGTATTTTCTTTTAAGACGACTGACTACCTGAGTTATCATGGGATCATTCCCTCACTAAGTAAATATTTACTCAGTGTGCAAGTTATTTTGCAGGGCATTATGAGGAGCCAGAACACAGGTACACAAAATAAGCATAATGTAAGGCTGATTGAAAGTGCTATAAGATAAATTTTCAGGAAATGTGATATCTCATCAAAGAAAGAAGAGACTGCTGCTGAGGACAATCAGGGAAATTCCTGTAGGAGGCATTTTCTAAGCTATATAATAATGGAAGATCACATTTCCTAGAGAGAGGGTAATAGATATTTTAGATAACATCCCTAGATGAAATCACCATGTGGGTGAGGTCACTAAAGGTACTGTGTCAACAACCAGCATCAACTACCAGTTATGTGGATGAGGGGTCCTAGATTCCCACGCCCATGGTACTGTCCCATGACCTTGAACCACAGAAAAATTGCCTGAGTGAGCCCTTCCCTAACCCTGACCCCCAACTGTATAAACTAAATAGAATGTGGTTATTTAAAGCCACTAAGCTGGGGTTTCCTATTATGCAACAGTAGGAACTGAAACAGGTAGATCTGGCTCAGTGAATTTAAGTTGGGGGAGTTGGGGCTCACTTTCCTCCACTCAGGCGCTGATCTGGCCAAGGAGGGTCTAGATATTGATGAATACAGCCCCAAACGAAATGTCTGCTTCTCTGGAGGCAGCATGGAGTAAGGAAGTGAGCACAAAAAAGGGGGGCTCAGAAAACCTGGGTTTTGATTCTAGCTCTGACCCTTGGCAGCTGTTGGAAAATCAGCTAAACTCTGAGCCTCTCAGTGAATTTACCTGTACAGCTTATTCAACTCTATTTTTAAATTTTTCTTTTAATTAAATCAATTCATTTATATAGCTTAAAATTCAGTGCCCCCAAAGCCTCATGATGAGAAACGCATCTTCCCCGCTCTCCCAAACCCTCTCCTGTTGGCTACAACCATGTGGAACTTTTCACTGGACTCTTCCAGTAATTACCATCACATTTGTAAACACTATGATTGTTCTAAGATTTAATAATTCATCAAGATACTAAGGAGTTAGCTCTCTGAATCAGCTGTAAAAGTAAAGAAATTTTACACAAGATCCTGGGTTCCTAGCTTCTTTTGAAAACTCAGAGATTCTGTCAGGACCATACCTGATCCCTCCCTTCCTGCTGAGGGGATTTGATTGAGACTTTCACTCATTACAGACTATAGCTTCTCCTACCTCATGACACTTTACTCAATTAAAATGACCTGTTCGCCCCTGCTCGCCTTCGTTACTGTTTGTAGCAGCTCTCCCAACAGATTGTGCATTTATCAAGATGTCAAACCCCATGTTACTCAGAGCTTCCTCAGTACAACTGTATCTATACGAAATAAAATCCAGGACTGTAAACTGTGAACAATATGTCAGTTCTTTAATAAGTACAGATACCTAATATTTGATCAGTTGAGCGTATTTATGTGAAAGTGAGGTGTTTCTATGGTGGGTTTATTACCCCAACAGAGGAAAGCTGATTTGAAAGTCAGCATTGTACTCCAAGACCATAAATGCTGACCCTTCCGATTCCCTGAGTTCTTTAACTCATTACATGGCAAGCATCATGTCTGCCCCCGACTTCCAGGTCTTTCTCAGACCATCCTTACCTATCATAAAGCATCATTTCAACTGTCATTTCCAGCAGTTCTGCATCTGTTATTTGTGTCCCTGTGTCTACTTCTTGGACATGATTCCTGATTATTTCGGGAAGCAAGCCCATCTGGAGGTTGCATTCCAAATTCATCACCTCTAAGAGTGACCTTCCAGAGAAATTTACACCTATGGCCATGGGGTAGCTACCCATTACTTTGAGGGATCATGAAAGATAAAATTCTGGAAGGATGATGATTATTTTAATTTTAAAGGGAAAGTAATGTGGATTTCAGAATCAAGAGATCCATGACCAAAACATTATATAGTGTTTAATAAAACTGCACTGGTACTCAAGAAAAGAACTAGGAGGCCACATGAATTCACAGAAACAGACTGCCAAACTAGTCGCAGGTAATTTTTATATTTATTTTGTTGATCTGAAATGGCATCTCTCTGTGTGTAATAATTTTGATAAGATACAAGATACAAGATAATTTCCCTATGCCTTGACATTCTTGGGGCCAAAGGGAAAAAAGTGGGGTGTATGTGAAAAAGAACTTTTGCTATTTAAAAAACTATATGTTAAGAGTATTCATAAGTTAAACAAAAATTTACTGGTTGCTTTCTAAGAACCAAACACTAATATTTGAAACACTGATTAATAAGAGGGACCCACCTGAGAAGTGGCTGACAATAGCCTCACATCCCTATTGTTTTTAAATTTTCATAATCAAAGAGATGAAAACTCATAAGGTATTAGTTTGAAAATGTAAAAATCTTCCAAAGTTTGATTCAAAAAGAGCTCTACAGACTGGAATGCTATAAATATGTGCTACAACTAGCAAAGCTAATTTTTAAAGTGATGGTTAAAAATACCTCTTTCCTTTTTATTTTTATGCAAGTAATATATATTTATGCTTTAAAAACTTTAAAACATAGTTTTTACAAAAACAATCACAAGTTTTTTGTAAACTGTACCCTACACCCCTATCTCTCCCTTGCCCCCCTCTTTAGAAACAAAATCACTTTTGACCTGTGACTGTTTACTTGGGAATTAACACACCTAATATTTCCATACTGTAGATTATATTCACTAACTTCCTGTTTGATAGATGAAGATCTATACGAAAGACCCTAACTTACACAGACAATCAACCTATACAGCAGTTTTTGGTTCAATATTCAGTGCTGTCATTATTCTGACAGTGTGAATACAGATGGCCATTGAAATGTAACAGTGAAAACTATATTTTCATTTTTCTTTTCAAGACAGGATTATACTAAACAGTCCAAGCTGGCCTTGAACTTACAGATCCTCCCTGTTCTATTTTTGTTTTCTTTGAAGTTAATAGTCATGTTGCTCTTTTACTTACCTAATTTTATACCTGTAGCTCTTCCTTCTCACACTTTGCAATAGTCTCTCAGCACAAACTTCCAGTCATCAGTTTGCTTAAGTCAGTTTGGCATCACTGTGACAAAATACCTGAGATGATCAACTTACAAAGACAAAAGGTTTATTTGGCTCATAGTTTGGAAGATTTCAGCTCTTGGTATCTTGGCTCTTGGCCCTGATACCTTTAGCAAAACATCACTGCACAAGTACATGATAAACTGCTTACCTCCTGGCAGCTGGGAAGCAAAGAGACAAAGGAGTGGCCAGGGTCCCAGTATCCCTTAAGAGACACATGCCCAACAACCTCAACCTCTACTAGGCCTAACCTTTTAATGTTTCCATTATCTTCTAGTAGTACCACAGGCTGGCAAAATCTGGGCTGGGGGTGGTAGCCAGTCATTCTAGATCCAAAGTATACCAGCCTCCAATATTTCCTGGAGACACTTCTGGAATCTTTTCCACCTCAGCACTGATTGCTTTTATGGATACTGCACATCTGATTTCCTGGGTCTACACTTTACATTGCTCAGTTGGACCTGCAGTTTTGTAGGTCTTCTTCCTTCTCATCTTCGTCATTTGATGTGAATTGATTCTATAACAACTTCCTAAGAAAGATTCATGGAAGATATATTTGGGAGTGGGGCTTTGAATGTCTGGAACTCTCCCAGTTCTACCCTCATGAGTGACTGATACTGAGGCTAAGTAGTAAGTCCCAGGTTGGAAATAATTTTCATCCCTTTGTTCTGGGTAGCATTCCTCACTAGTCCCTGTGGCAGCCATGAGTATGTGCCACTCAGTCCTCCTTCTATAAGGAGCACAATTGTCCGATGGCACCAGGTCCCACCCCTTTGGACTCACCACTACACTTGTTTTTGAGGCCATGCTTGTCTTTACTGATTCCCACAGGCAAAACATGGCAGGGGAACTAACGCAGACTTGGACTTTACTTCTGCAAGACTTGGACTCTTCCCTCCTCCAGGCAGTGTGGGCTTAAAAACCCCTGACAGCGGGAGCTTTCTCAGATTCACTACCACCTCACACCCTTCCCAACCCAAGCTCCCTCCTTCTTGCCTTATCTCCCTCACAAACCGAAGACGTGCATGCTAAAGCTTGCTCACCTTCTCTGGCTCCTTCCCCTTGTATCACTTATTGTTATTTCTCAGGTGAATTGCTTGCTCATCTAATCCTGCCTTGACATTTGCTTCTTAGAATACCCAAACTGACACAAGCAAGTTTGCAGAACCAACTCATTTATTTCTGAGAAGTCAGAGAATGCCATACCGACCTATATGTAGCAATATATGGGCCCTTGGCATAAGTGGTGCCCTGATAGCTGAATATTTTTCCCAGGACAACCTAGGAAAATGTCCTCAGGGAGGGGCATGTCACTATAAGTGTAATAATTTAGGCATTTCAATGCCTACAAGGATAGGAAAATTGATTTCTTTCATTTCCATCATATTCAAATTTTATGGGGAGATAAAAAGCTAAGGACCATTATCATGCAGTTGAAGAGCCAGATATATGAGAGTCAGAGAGACTTACCAGGAGCCTACAGAGAAGCTCGCCTGGTACAGAAGAGTAGATGTACTCTAACAGCAGACCTGGGACCTGACAGAGTTGCAGCAATCCAGGGATGTTTCACTGTTCTGCCAAGATCAGGACTCTGACTGGGAAAACAGGGCCACAGGTTGCCCCTGAAGAGGTTGGACCTCTAGTGCCCTTCCCTATAGTGGTGATGATTCTCTCCTAAAAGGCAACTGGTACAACCTCTTAGACCTGTCAGGTCCCTGAGACTTAATTCCACTATGTCCTAGCAGGAGACAGCTGGGACCGATCAAGAAGGAAGGTGTTGTACACCAAAGTAGCTCCCAGAATTAGTGAGCTCTGCAAGAACCTGAGATTATCACTGGGGTAGAATTTTGAGAATCCTTGACCAAGGAACTGGAATATAAAGATGAGTCAAGAAAGAATTCATTGATGAGGGGAACACTTTTCCCCAAGGCATGGTTTAAAGTTCTGGCTGAGGACCTAGTGAAAGAGGCAAACTTGCTGTTAGGATAGCTCTGAGGTGCCTGGAGAAAGTGATGGGCAGCGCTGAGATGCTTAATAGTGCTGCTTTTAAAGTTGGGAAGGGAAAGAATAAAGAAGCCAAGAGAAGGAGGCATGCTGGACTCGATGCATTAGTGATCCAAACCCAGACGTGTTTCACAGGAGTTCCAAGTAGGGCACATACACAGGAATATACCAGTCAGCCGTACCGGTGTCTCTAGGCAATTCAGTGGTCATGTTTCTCTCTAGGCCAATGGGGATCACAGAGCTGGGCTTGGGCATCATCAGAGGTAATGAGGCCCTGAAGTATAGAGACCAGGTAGGCACTGGTACTTAACCTCAAAGCTAGGGAGTTATAACAATGCTTCATAGAGCACAGCACAGTAAAAAGTCATGGTTCCTTGCTCAGTTCACACACTGAGCCAATTTTCAGATCTATAACTCACTGACTAAAGAGGGGACCAGGTCCCTAAAAGGAAGGCCCCTGAAATACCACAGTAGGTATGTACTGAAATGATTCCCCAGCACTTCACAATCAATATGAAACTTCATTTCTTCACATTCTAGGAAATTTTCTTGAATTTACTTCATTATTCCTTTCATCTTTATTTCAGTTACCTGCTGCTGTGAAATAAACCACCCCCAACTTAGGGGGCTACAATAATAAGAACTTAATTTTTGCTTGATAGGTGGTCTAACTGGGCAGGGCTAGGCAGGTCTGCTCTGTGTGGTGAGGCAGATGTGACTTATGGGGCTGTACTCAGCAGGCACTTTGATTGGGGCTGGAATGCCCAAGATGGACTTTGCTCCTTCCTCCCCAGCATGTCTCCTAGGCTTTCAGTAAAAGAGCCTGCCATAAATTTGTTTAATATAGTTGCTGCTTTCATATACATTTTTAGACTTGACCTAAATTGCTATAAAACCCAGCGATGCCCAGTCACCTTTGGCCCAGTTAAGACAGCCCTCCTCTTCTGAGGTTGTTTGTAAAATATCCACCTTGTTCCTCATTCCACTGATCCAAATCCTGAAACACCAAAAGCTACTGACCATGATAAAACCTAATGGCCAGCACCAGTTATTTAAATAAGCTCCCCTTTTGCACATTTTCCCTAGTGAATACACACACACACACACACACACACACTCAGGAAAACCTCCGGGATGATACCCAAGGACCTCCATGAAAGCACAGTTCCACAGGTTTGCTCTCTGGCTCCCTCCCTCCCCCCACCCCCACCCCCGCGGGTGGAACTCCCCATCACCTCTAGAGTTCCCACCAGCCTCCCGCTGGCACCCTGACCTCCCCAGGACCTATGAGTAATACATTTGTTCTGTTTAGACATTTTGGTCTCACTGCCCCACTGTGCCTTATCTGACACATATCTGAACCTAATTCCCCGCCACCACCTACACGCACACAGCACGGGACTCTCCCAAAGCATGGCTATCTTGGCTTACAGTCACTCTCAAGAGAGAAACCTCAAGACCAAATTAAAAATAAACCGTACTAGCAGAAACCACAACAGAGTACAAGCACTGCAGTTGGCAGTTAAGAGAAGTGACCCAATGAGAAAACTTCCAGTGTGAACATTCTTATCACGCTTTGTAGGGTAACATATCTGCTACTGTCTCATTGGCTAAAATGAGTCATGTGGTCATGTCCTCAGTCCAAACGGGAGGAAGTGCACAAAGGAGGGCATGGGCACTTCCGGGCCATGGATGCCTCACTGCTGCGTCTCCACTCTCTCTGTAACTCCCTGTTTCAGTGTTAGACCTCTAGGTGCTCCATTAATTTTCTTACATTTTTCTACTATTTCCCATCCCTTTGTCTTCTTGTCCTATTTAGAGACAGATTCATAAACTTTATTTTCCAGCCCTTTGATTGAATTCTTTTATTGTTCCCTGAATATTTTCCTATGATACTCTGTTCTTATTGCTAGATGCAATATCTTCTCTAATCTCTGTTAGTATAAATTGGGAAGGGTGTGTTTTGGGGATTTGTTTGTTTGCATTTATTTTTAGCTGTTTTCTGCCCACATAATGTTTTCTCCATGTTGCTTTTTGCCCCTTGTTTATTTGTGTGAGCCTCACCCTTTCGTGTTGTAGGATTTTCTGAGACTTTTTTTTTTGGTCCTTGATTGTCTACTTATATTTAACAGTGAAAAATCAAAACTTGTTGGAAGATCTGAGAATGTAGGTAAAGTTGCAAACTTTGGCCTCCCCTGTCTAGTACTCTGTCTCAGCCATGTGTTGTAGAACTTCTAGGGTCAGCATCTCAGGTCTATGAATGCATCACTCTCCCCGGGGAACACTTCCAGTCCCCACCTGGAGAATAAAAGACAGATGCCAAGTCCTGAGAGCTGAGGGAGGAGCCTGGAGCAGGCCCAGCTCCAGATGCAGGTTTTACAGGATTCTGCTCTTCAGTGCTCATATTCAAAGGTTTTCTCCCTGACCAGAGAAAGGGTAGATGCCCCACAGCAAAGCTTGGGGTTAGGGACCTAGAAATCTAGTTGTTTCCTAAACAGCCTTCAACCAGGTTTTCCTCATTTTAGCCACTCACTCCCTTCACCTCCAGATCTAGAGTAACTGGAGTTGCTATTCTCAACCTTAGGAATATTTAGCAAGCACCACACTGGTTCTTGGCTTCTCCCACTGCCAATTTAGCAGTCGGTTTTTTTTGGATCAGCAAACTAGACAGCACCTGTCTATCTTCTCTTCAGCTTTTAAAACTCTGTTTGCTCCATTGTTGTGGCACATTCTCTCTCTCTGCTCTCTCTCCCCTCTGCTCCTCTTCCTTCTTCCGCCCCCATTTAATAGGGTTTCAAGACAGTACAAAGCTGATGGATGAGTTCAATCTGCTATCTTTTCCCAGACACAGTACTTGCTCTTTCTCCATCACAATGACACATACTGCTAACAAATAAATAAGAAAATGTAGATAATCGGAAAGAAGAAAAACACTTGCAATTCTACTCTCCGGACAGAACCCACTTTTACTTAACATTTTCCCTTCACAGTGTGTGGGTATTGGGGAAATGAGGCATTCTTTCATGCACATAATAAATATGTGTGCCCCTGTTCTCCCCGGGCCCTGCAGGGCTCTGGGTATACTGAAAAGCAAGACAAACATAGCTCCTTCCTCCCAGCCCTAGATGTGCTAGAGGAAGACTAACAAATCCCTTCAATAAAATGTATGAAATGTTATGATGGGTAGCAGTACAGTATTTGGGGCAGCAGAGGCAGATCAAACCTCATCTTGGACATGTATGGCTAACAGGAGTCCTGGTGGAAAGAAAAAACAGAGGGTCCAGTCAACTCAAAGAGCTGTAATGTACACATCACTTTTTTTCTATAACAAAGATATGGGGAAAGTGTAATTTGACCAGTTTGTAGCACTATCAGCCCAGCATGTAAGCCCAACACTTTGGGAGGCTGAGGCAGAAGCATCACTGTGAGTTTGAAGTCAGCCTGGGCTACAAAGTGAGTTCAAGGTCAGCTTGAACTGCATAGTGAAACCCTGTCTCAAAAAGACAAAAAAAAAGTGTAGCACAATTTCTTAAACTGGTGACTTGCCTATATTTAGATATTCCCAATTCGTAAGAATTACTACCTATGGTAAACTTTCTAGAGATGAAATTTAATGATTAAAAATAATCTACAAAAGGAGGCATCTGGCTTAACAGTAATGGCACACGCAGGAGGAAAAAGCACGAGAGGTTTTAGCTAACTACACACTAACCTTCACCCACAGTGAGATTGCAGCCACAAATGTCAGTGCAGAGTTGGATGGCACGAACATAGTTCAGTGTCCAGAATAGGCAGTGCAATTATTCAGGTCCCCTCTGAACATCTGGAACACTGCTTTGCTCTGCAAAGATGTTAAGAGAGGACGTGGAAACTCCCTGGCTTTCTTATTTCTCTAGCTTGTCTTTTCCCACTGAGGCTTCCAAAACACTGTGCTGCATCCTGTTATGTGAACTGTCACATCATCTCACCTGCCCTTTGCAAAGGCTTTTGGAGAAGAATTCCACAGCATACTTCCTAATTTGTGTTTCACCCACACAGTCCAGCAGTAGGGTCCAGTACCTATTTTTCTACATAAAGATTTATTAAGAGTCCAGCTGCATCCATTCAGTGACACTTTGCCAGTGGTTGTTCTCATGCTATATCAACAGAACTGAGTAACTGTGCTGGTCACTATAGGAACCATGAAGCCCAAACAACCTCTGTAGATAAAGTCTGTTTGCTCCTGATCTAATCTGTAGTCTTTTTTTCTAGCTATTCCCCTGCTTCTCCTGGTCCTCTAAATTTTAGCTTCTCTCCATTTTTGGTATCCCTGCATTGCATTATAATTACTTCTTGATTATCTCTCCCCTACGATTTATGAGTGACATTAGGACAGGGGTCTTACCATGTCTCTTTGGGAAAACAAGTGAGGTCAACCACTATAAATCCCCAGCTGTATTCCACCCTCGGTCTCTCTTACAGTGAGGGACAAACCTGTAGCATCAGAGCAAAGCCTATTGTTCTCTTGTCAGTGCAGAGAGAGAGGGAAATGCAACCCTGGCCAGGGAGAAGTGAAAAGACTTCCCACATCAAAGACCCTCCTAACCACTCATATTGGGTACATGAGAGAAGCTAAATCCCTCATTCAGACCCAAAAGTATAGTTCTGGTAAGAAATGCCCATGCTATGAGCTGAGTTTGACTTCAGATAGTTTCAGAGAATATGTACCTACACCCAGAGTAAAAAAACCCTACTATGGATCATTGCCCCTGCCTCTGCAGAAGGGGGCAGGAAGGCATGGTATGTAGTGTAAAAAACACAGAACACTCTGGAAGAGCTAGGTGTTCTGGAGAGAGGAAGGACTGAAGGGCAAGGATCCTGTGATGAAAATCCAAAGAGGGGTCTAAGGAAGGAAAGAAACTTCACCAAAAGGCTCTGCAGGTGTGTTGAGGCAGTAGGTGATGACTTCCATTTCTCTTCCCCTCTGCAGCTTTGGAGCATCCTTGGGACCTTACAGGAGCCCTGTGAATGCACCTCTTTAGAAACCAAGCAGGGAATCCACCTCTGCAGGGTTCAAAGCTCTGGCTCCTGTGCTCATCACCTACACTCATCACCCTGCATTGTGAAGGACGATGGGACAGAGACACCCCACAGACAATCTTAGACCTTCCCCTCTGGGGGCAGAGAGGTCTACTATCCTGTTTCCTCTCTTCCATTTCATCCTCGGGGCTCAGAAGACTGAGGGATCTATTCGAAGCTCATATTTGTGTTCCCGTAATTCAACATCACACCTGCCTGCCATACAGTAAGCTTTTGAGAAAGTCCCTGACTAAATCACCAGTTCCCACTGCCTTTCTTGGGCAGATGTTAGCATGAAGGGGAAAATACTTCGGAATAAGGAAGGACCCTTTTCAAATACTTGCAGATCTGTTGTCTTTATGCATTTTCTGTTGCTATGACAGAATATCACAGACTGGGTAACTTCTAAAGAAGAGAAATGTGTTTCTCACAGTTCTAGAGGCTGAGAAGTGCAAGACCACGGGGCTATGTCGACTGAGGGCCTTTGTGCTGCATCATGGCACGGAGAAGGCCACGTGACAAGAGAACACACAGAAGAGCTCAAGAGGCCAGACTCTCTTTCATAACAAAGCCAAGTCTTCAACCACCAAACCCACTCCAGCAGTGTCAGCCTTCATCCACTCCAGAGAGCAAAGCCCTCACAAGCTACTGCCCACCACTACTACAGCAAAATTTCAAATGATGGGCTTTGGAGAGGGCACACATTCACACCATGGCAGCTCTCCGGTCAGAAAGTGATTTGCTTTATTTTTTGAGACTTAAGAAGGCAAAGAACTAGCTGAGGGTGAGGTTTCTGTTCAGCACGAAAGACATAACTGAGCAGAAGCCGACAGAGTTCACCTGACTGCACAGGCAGGCAGAGACCAGCTGAACCAGGAGGGCTTACTCTGAAGAGAAATTTGATCTGGATGTCCCAGGTCCCTCCTAATTACATCTTTCTGAGTATCAACAAAAGGCAGAGAACTAATACTCCCATCACCACTGGGTTTAAATGAATCGCATTGTGCCCAGTTTGAGTAGTGTGACCAACTTTAATGATACTGGTTCATGGATAATGTTTTCACATCTACCCTTCAAACAGCGCTGGAATCAGCAGAAAATCTATTCAGACTATGGCTACAAATTTCACTACTTAAGTTTTCTTTAGGCTACACGTCATATCAGTCACAAAAATTACATGTCTTTTAAACACCAAGTCAAGGCCAGAAAGGCATTTGGTAATACATTTTATTTGAAATACATTATTTTAGAAACAATTTAGTCTTTGGTTAAATGCTATTAAAATAATTTCAAAGAAAACCTCATCCCACTGAGTGCCATCCATTCCACACTAAGGTGTTAAGTGAGGCTACAAATTCTAAAGCATTTGTCCAATTCCTTTCTTCTAAACAGGTCAAAGACCACTTCCTAAATAATCTGCTATAATTACTATTGTGAATGCATACCTCACCATGATGGTTTGGATATGTGTGTTCCAAAGGTCCGTATGTTAAAGGCTTGGTCCCTATGGTAGTATCCCCGGGAAGTGCTGTGGGGGGCCCATGGGAGCCCCTAATCTCTTCCTCATGCTTATTTTCTTCCTAAATGATGAGGTGAATGGTTTGTCCCTCCACGCCCTCCCACCATGATGTGCTGACCTTACCAGGATACACAATGGGGTCACTGCTCCTGTATTGGAACATCTAATACCATGAGACAAAATAAGCCTAAGTTAATTATTTTAGAGATTTTTGTCAGTGATGAGAAGTTGGCTAATACACTGTTTACATTTTTATAACATGTTAGCATACAATATATGTTTTAGTTCTCCAAAGTCACCCAGAAGGAAGGCAATGTGATAGAGACTGCCAGCTGTCCTGGATGATCCGTTCCCACCTGACCTCAACCCAACAGCGCAGCAGTGGACAATGATTTCCTAACTCCTTTACACCACAGGACTTGCCTCTGCCACAGGGACCTACATGGAAGTGACGGGGCAGCTTCTGCACCAGCTCACACTCTCTCCCTTCCTTTCTTTTCCTGTCTGCTAGGGTGAGGAGAAGATACTTGCTCTGGAAATCCACAAAGGTCGTGAACACATCCAGGTAGGCACTTATTTTTCACTGTTCTTCCTCTTTAAAGTCCTTTCCCAGACACAGTGGGGGAAAGCAGGTGCTAAGTCTTTAACTTACAAAAAGGAAAATAAACATATTGAAACCAGTGGATATTATCTTACCTGTACATTTATTTATTCATTAAAAACCAATTCAAGTATTTCCACTATGTCAGATATTGAGATAAGCACTGAAAATTTTCAAGTAAATTTGATATATATGCTGTGTCCCCCAAGAATGTTAAGTGAGTTCATGACCTGCTCTATCTGCTGTTGTCCTATAATGGGAGTACTTGATTCAAATCTTTGTAGAGTACATAAGAATATAAAATTTTATCCCAAGACAGAGAGGAGAAGACATATAGACATCCTTCAGATTTAACTTTGTGCCCAGAATATGTCAAAACAGAGCACACAGATATATATTATGTTCATCTGTTTAAATATAGGTTGTATGTGTAACTTTCTTGTAACATTTCTTGAGAGAAATGGGTATGGAAGATTCAATAACAATATGTGTTCTCATCCATTCTATCTCCAGTCTTCCCAGGAAGCATGTATTCTACCCCTTTATACCTAAAATTCCTTTATGCTTCAAAAATGCAATATTCACTAAAAGGAACTTTTTGCACAGATTAATTGTAGTACAGTTGTGGTATGGGGCAATATTGATTGTAAAAACTGAGACATCTCAGAAGGCTTCTGCATGTAAAAGCCATGACTGCCTTAATCAGGTAACACATTCATGTGTTCACTCACCTTGAAGTTAACAAATGCACGTTGACATTATTTAAATGCCTACCAATTTGCAGTTTCCCTCTTCAACTCAAAATAACTGACATTTGTTAAAATGTTGCTATGATTTTTAAGTTACTTTATTCTCTTTCTATTGTTAATTTTTTTTTTCTTGGAGTTGACTGTAACCTTCAGAAAACACTGCATTTACTCTGATATTCAAAGAACAGTGTCTCAGATTCTTCAGAAATATTTTAACTATTTCTGATCAAATGCAAATTGAATTTAGTTATAGTCTATAAAATGCATTAACTTTCAGCCTAGCTGATTATGCTAACCATATACCAAATGCATTTTAATAGTAGGGAAATTTGTAAAGCATTTCTTAAAAGTTACATATGTATCTATATACAGTTATATAGAGTTACTATATAAAATATATATATACAAAATTGGATGATACATATAGTACATAAACTACACTTATTACTTAGGAAATAAAAATTCAAACAGACAGGAAAATGCTTTCAATATATATTCCTAAAGTTAGCCAAAAGACTTTACTACTTGCCCCATTTGGGAAACACCTTTGTAATGCTGTATCAGGTCTGGGGTTAAAGGAGTATATGTGATAGTTCTTTAAGAATTGGTGGGATTTTATAATATCTACTAGGGCCCAGGGAGCAACCTGGTATTAGGAGGCTCTTTCAATTTCCTTGGCAGAAGCTGATAGCAGCCTGGGTCCATGTCGAAGCCATAAATAAGGAAGGTAGCGGGCGTTTGATTCTACACATTCTGGTAGACAGAGCTGTAGGATTTGTTGACAGGTTAAAAATAAGACATGGGGAAAAGTGGGTAGTTAGATTTGGGGGCCCAGCTAACAGTAAGAGCAAAGAAATGGGGACAATAGGAGATTGCTTTTGGACGTGTTATGTGTCACTCACCTATGCAGCTGTCTCTTCAACTCTGGAGCATAGAGATCTGGCTAGATCAAAATTTGAAATTGTTCAGAAGCACAGAGAATTCCTGGAGCAAGTCTAGATGGGAGGCCAGGACAGAACCCCAAAAACTGCATCTCCCAGGCAATGCAAGCAGCAGTGGAGACAGAAAGCTGCAAGGAGAAGCAAGAGGGTGGGGGGCTTGGTAGCTGAGGAAGAGAACAAGGAAAGGGGGGGGGGGTTAAACACATGATATAGACAGATGGTCAAACCTGGGAGGCTTCAGTGTTAATGTTCAAAATGAAGGCAGTGTTGCAAGAATCCCCCAAGGAGTGAGGAGGGGTGAGACACATGTATCTTTAAGGTGGTACCTGGGCAGACAAAAGTTCAGAGGTACCTCTTGGCTAAACCTCCAACTTCAGGCCCTAAGGGTTTTGTTTTGTTTTGTTTTGTTTTGTTTTGTTTTGTTTTGGGACATCAATAACCTTTCAAGAGTCATGAAAACTAAATAGTCTTGTCTTCAAGCCACAAAGAGGGTCCCTGCAGGGCAGTGGTGGCCAAACCTATGGCATGCAGTGGGCTGTTTGTATCACTGAAAACTCTAAAAGAGGTTCACCATCACCGCTTTAGGGTATAGCCAGAGGAGCAAAGCCATGGGCAGCATGCTCTATGGGAAATCTTGCTCTCATTCTCTTCTCCCCACCACACACACACACACACACACACACACAACACGCGCGCGCGCGCGCGTGCACACACACATGCACATGCACTCACCATTTTTGTCAAGACTCCTGACCATACTATCAACCCACAAAGATTACTGAAACTTCCATTGTGAGCAGGGTTCCCCATTATTTGTCCTGCAGTTTGCTCTGCTTCCTGCCCTCCAATCAGATCTGGAATCTGGAGAGTTCAAATGGCCTTTTTCCCCAGAGGCCTCTTTAGCCATTTGTAAATTAGTGGAACTTGAGTTAGGGATGCTGCCTGCCTTACCCTTCACCAGCATTGCTTACTCAAATGCAAATCTTATGCTAAGCACTCAGGAGTCCCTAACTCAGTGAGACAGCAATACCTAAGCTCCACGGGAAATATCCTACTAGCAAAACCTGCAGATTTTTTTCTCTCTTTTTCAGATAAGGTCAAAATTTTACTGTTCCCCAACTTCCCACAAACTCCAAGAAATAGCTCTGGAAACAGAAGGAAAGAATCTTGTCCAGCAAAATGAATTTAAGATACAGCTTTAGATAATGGCAACTTTAAATAACATACAAAAATGACTAAATTCCAAATCCAAAGAAATTTAAAAGCAAAATTAATATTTTACAGCAATTAACATTTTATGTGCAACATCAGCAAAACCAAGGCAAGTACACACCAGTCACTAATTTCTTACAAATACAAAGTCCACTGTATTTCTAGAAAGGGTGGTTAGTGCTTGGCAAATTTCTTGTGTAATTTCTCAAAAATATAACTGAAAGGTTAACCACAAGACCAAGAATGGATATATGAATCTAAAGTGTGATTTAAAATACCAAAGTAACAGAGTTTCATGCAATACCTTATGTTATAAATGAAATGGCCATTTCTCTCTATAAAAACAATTGACTACTTTTGTGTACATCCCTACTGTACACACTAAAAACAGAACTTGTGTGATTTAAATCTCAAGCAGTGATTTTACAGGAATGGTCTATCAGATCCACCAGCTGGTCCACGAGTCTCTTATTGGTTTCTACACTGAACTGAACCTTCAAAGTTAAGATGGTTCTTCCCATCGTTTTCTACCACCAGCCACTGAGAATGTTTAGGGTTTATAGGTTCCTTGAAAAGATTGCGCAGACTAAAAAAGTTCAACAATTATTGCTAGAAAGTACTTATGAAAAGATATATATCACTACAAAGTCACTAAAATCACACTTTGTCTAACAAATTCAACACTCTTGTATGACTCATGGTAGCCAAGGGGTTTGTGAAGGTTTAGCCATTATTGCAGTACAATAGCTCAGGGCACTGGATCAGCTCAAAAGCCCAGCACTGTTACCCTCAATTACCTACAACTTTAATTATAAGTTTTAACCTTTAATATGCATCATGACCCTAAATTTTAAAATGTCTTCAAGTAGGTTCACAAGTCTCCAAAATAGGGTGCTGAGAGGTAAACATCTAAACACTTTTATTAAAATGCTTTTACATGTATATAAAATATTCTATCATGATACAAAACACGATATAAAGTATACCAGTAAGTGATATTTATAAATAAACCCTAAACCACTGGAGGTTTAAATACTAAGCAGAAAAAAGGGACAAGACATTAACCAAGAGACACTTTTATCATGACACACCAGTGTTTCCTGCTGTCGAAGGGTGTTAAAAGTACTTGTGTCATGTTAATAATCTTCATCAGATTATGAGAATGTGAAAATACACGTGTTGCAGATCCACCATCTATACCACCCTACCGTGTGCTATTTATATGCCTAGTGTTAAGACTGGATAATCTGCAGACCGCTGGTTAGGTAAAGTTGGTGGAAATAGTTTTCAACTCTGCCGCAGGAATCATATCCAAGTGCTGTGTAAACCAGACCCTTAGGCGATGGGGTTTGTGACATCTTTGAATTTGGTGCAGCCCGACCTTGACATTGTGCCCACAAGCAAGACAGGTCTTAATGGATCAACACTACTGGCTTTTCAACAAACTGGTTTCTTTCATTCACCTCCCTCATTTTCTCCCTGCAGCCACCCACACCTCTAGGAATTCCTCAACATCCAGAAGAGGAAAAGTTCCTTTTCCTCACTGGGTAAACTAATTCCTATTTCCTCTCACAACTGTTGTCCAAGTGAAAGAATTTCCTTCTGGCTCCTAACTTACGTCTTCCCAGGGAAGTCCGGGCTGCTGAGTCCCCAGCGAAACTCAAGTCCCTGGTGACCCCGCCAGTGTGTTCCAGGAAGGCCTCGTGTGAGGTAGAGATTCAGGGCTCCTCTGACCCCTGGTACCTCCGAGGTCCTCTCTCTCCCCAGGGTGGCCTTTGCCTGGCCCCTCGCACTCACCAGAAGAAGGTTGTGCGCCACCAGGTACCCGAGGCGCGGGCTGCCCTGGACTCCCGGGGCCAGGCGCCCGGTGGCGTAGCCGTGCCAGGCCACCACGTAGGGGTTGTCGATGGTGATCCAGTATTTGACTTGGCTGCCAAAGTGGCGGAAGCAGAGCTCTGCATAATCCCTGAAGTGGTCGGCCAGGGCACGGTTGGCCCAGCCGCCGTAGGCGTCCTGCAGGCGCTGGGGCAGGTCCCAGTGGTACAGGGTGACCACGGGCTGCACGCCCAGCTCCCGCAGCCGCTCCAGCAGGCGCCGGTAATAGCGCAGGCCCTCGCGGTTGGGGGCGCCCGCGCTGCCGTTGGGGAACACCCGCGCCCACGAGATGGAGAAGCGGTAGTGAGTGACCCCCAGCTGGCGCAGCCCCTCGGTGTCGCGGAAGACGTTGTTGTAGCCGTCGCTGGCCACGTCTCCGGTGGCCGGGGAGGACGGCGACGGGGCGGCCTGGGCGCGGTGGGTGAACGTGTCCCAGATGGACGCGCCCTTGCCATGCTGCCGCCAGCCGCCCTCGGTCTGGTAGGCGGCGCTGCCCACGGCCCAGCGGAAGCCGTCGGGGAACGTGTCGTGGAGGAGGCCGGCGGCCTCGGGGCCAGGGGCGCGCGCGAAGCGGGCCCAGGTCTGCGCGCCGTCGCCGGGCTCCGCGCGCAGGCAGCGGCCGCCCAGGGCCAGCAGCAGCAGCAGCAGCGGCAGCAGCGGCGGCGGC
Organism: Hydrochoerus hydrochaeris; assembly: GCA_004027455.1. Lineage (NCBI taxonomy): Eukaryota > Metazoa > Chordata > Mammalia > Rodentia > Hydrochaeridae > Hydrochoerus > Hydrochoerus hydrochaeris. The sequence goes on from PVLA01000632.1 coordinate 371,204, forward strand.
GGGGGCGGCAGCGGCGCGAGCAGCGGGCGGCGCGGAGGGGCGCGCGGAGGGGCGCGGGCGGACATGCTGCGCGGGGCGGGCGCCGGCCCCGCGCGCCCCTTTAAGCCCAAGCCCGCCGCCCCCGCCCCCCCGGGCGCTGGCAATCATTACCCCGCGCGGCAGGCGCCTCCCTGCGCCGGCGCGGGGCGGGCGCGCAGGGCGCGGCGTCGGGGAGGCGGCACCTGTGCCCCGCGCGCATGGGAGCCGTGCGGGGTGATCCGGCGACGCTCGGAGCCTCCGCACCGCCCGGAGCCTCCGCGCCGCCCGCCCCCTGCCGTCCTGCAGCCTTCGGGGGTGAAGCCGCGCGCCGGGGCGCCTCGAGGACGGGAGGCAGCGGCCCTCGTTCCCAGCGCCGGCGCGGGGTCTCGGGCCCGCCAGGCGGCTCCCGCTTCTCCTCGATCCCTCTGGGAGGCAGGGGAAGAAGCTTCAGCGGACGTTTCTAGAGCTGATCAGGGGTCGCTGAAACGGTGGAGGGAGGACCGGGTCGGGAAAGCCACTTTGGAGCTATGCCAGGTGCAGAGAGAGGGGTGCTCTTGGAGCTGAGCACCCCAACAGCTCAGGAGAGCAATGTCAGGTCCTCAACCCCCAGTCTGCGGAGAGGAAGACACATTTATGGGGCTGTGTTAGGACTTGTGTCTCTGCCTGTCTCTGCTTTGCTTGCGCTCTCGCGCTCTCTCTCTCTCTCTCTCTCTCTCTCTCTCTCTCTCTCTCTCTCTTTCCTTCTCCTCGTCCTCCTCCCCTCCTCCTCTCCTCCTCCTCCTCTTTCTTCTTCTTCTTCCTCCTCCTCGTCCTCCTTCTTCTTCTCTTTCTCTCTCTCTCTTTCTCTCTCTCTTTCTCTCTCTGGTCTTTTTGAGACAAGGTCTCACTGTTACGCAATTCAGCCTGGCTTTGAGCTCACTTTGTAGCCCAAGCTGGTCTCAACTCGCAAGGATCCTCCTGCCTCAGCCTCCCGAGTGCTGGAAACGTCACTTCTCTTCTTCTCTCCTAAAACTTTCACGCCAGTACTTTAGAGTTCTCAGAATTCTCTGGTGAACTTTAAGTTACAGTTGATTATTCTAGATAAAAAAAAAACTACTAAGTTTTCTGATTTGGAGTATATTGCACTCACTTTTATTATCTCTTTGCACCCACTTTAGGAATAATCACGTTTTAGCATTCAGCTCTCAATTGGCAGATAACTTACCTGTGCAAAGTTATGCAGCTGTGCTGCTACCAGAGGTTCCTGGGTCCCTCATTTACCACCTGAACTGCGGAGGGAAACAGAGGGACGATTTTAGCTCAACCCGGCACCCATCCCTGACAGCAAAAGACAACTGTGACTTTTCTAGCAGCGCTACAGTCCTTTGAACAGAAGTTAGGAGCCAGGATGGGCACCGACTGTGTGAATGCTGACTAAATGATGCACATTTGATGACAGGTAGAAGACCCGGGCTCCATCTTCGTTGATTTCAGGCAGAACAGTGTCTCCAAACTTCAGTTTCTTCATCTGTAAAATGAGGATGGGCTGTCTGCCCTGCTCTTGCAGAGAACCAATAAGCTCCAAAGAAAAATTGTACACGAAGATGACTCAAAGTCCAGACAAAGGAAAGAGCTTGCTAATATTTTTACCTCTTTATTCAATAAGTTGAAACTCAGGCCTAGCACACCCACACATGTGTTGAGTGACTAATCTCCTCAGAAAGGCACATATATTCTCTACTAATCCTCCCTGCACTGTCTCATACAAAAGTCAATAAAGTCTTGTGTGTTGCAGGTAAATGTATTCTTTAAAAAATTCCCTTGAAATATAAGCATAAAACATTCATTCCAGTATTAAATATGCCCAACTCCAGCTAGCATATATTATCATGATTAGTAAAATTAAATTGTCAAACTAGAACAAAGACATTACTATTCTGTTAAATGTGGTATTTGTGTTTTTAATAAATGTGAAATAACAATGACATGTCAGCAATTTGAAAAATTATACCACACAACTTCGCAGTCATCCTCTCTTCCAGCTGAATGAAAAAGCTTCTATGTCTTGCGTACAGCATTCACTTTCCCTTTTACAGCTGCAGATGAGGGCTTGCTGGGTGGAAGCTTGTTAAATTTCAATTAGAAATGCTTCATGAGTGTCATGGAAAATGGCTTAGACTAAGTATTTGCTTATTGATATATGGTCTGTTTGCTCAGGGCAGATTGTATCTATGGCTATTTTTATTTAACCAATAGTAAAAGATAAAAAAGAGGAAGTTTCTTTTAAAGTGGTGATTACAAAGCAAGATCAAGATTAAATGCTCCACATCTGAAATTCATCTGAGTGGGATGTAAATGCAAAAGCGACTCCTAACATCAACATCCAAGCTCTTAGCATTTGTAGAGTTTCCCAGATGACAGTTCATTTAACCCAACCAACAGATTCCATGATGATTAAACTTTACTTCCAGAACTCTTTGTTTATCAAGTTCTGTTCATGGTTATTAAGTTCTAGATTCCTGAAATGGAAGTAACTGCTACTGCTGCTTCTGATGTGTTTGGTTTCATTTTGGTAGTTTTTACAACCACCTTCAAACACATCTGGCAATGTGGGTTTCAAGTGCTTTATTCCCCCATACTTAAGAGATTAATTTTTTCCTGTGCTTTGAATATAAAGGTGAAGTTATTGCTGCATCCCTCAAAAAGGCATTTTAAATTTGCTTACGGACTCTGCTCAGTGATGAATTTTAACAATCTGATAGTGGACAACAATCTGATTATCTTTTCTCTGGAAGCCACATACCTTCATCTGGTCCCCTTGCTTTTTTTCCCATTTGCCTGTGGGACCATAGGAGACCTCTACCACTAAGGAGACAGAAGGACATTCGCTGATTCGTGGGTACCAACCTCACAAGTTTTCAGTTCACCAGCCATGGACATTCACCCTACATGAGCTGGTGTTTCTATAACCAGCAGCAATTTCATTGAGCAGCAACTATTAGCTAGAAAACTGGAAAGTACTTGAAAACTTTCAGAGATGACAATCACTGCCCAAAAAGGCAATACAGAGTAGGAAATTAGGACAAAAGTGATAATAAAGAAGTTTAGTTTGTTGTATTAGAAGTCAAGCATACCTTTTAGAGAAATTACTTTAACTTGAGTTTGTTAGAAAAGTTTTACAGATGAAGCCAGCCTGGGCTACATAGTGTGTTCATGAACTATACAGTGAGACCCTATCTCCAAACAAACAAAAAGTTTCACAGAGACTATGCAGCAATATCTGGGGCTTAACATGTAGCACTTGCAAGGACCCCTGGAGGCATGGAATCAAGGGACACAATGCATCAAAGAAAAAAATGTTCCTAGAGTATTTGTGGCACAGAAAGGAAATGTTTCTCTGCCCAAGGAAATAAGAAAATTTAGAGGTTGAGATGAGATTATAAAGAGGCTTTAAGGGTCTCATCATACCCCTTTCCTCTGGTATGATTCTGACAAGTCCAAAAAAGATTCAAAGAGAAGTGACACTGGGGTTCCAAACTTCTCTGACTCAGCAAGTGCTTTATTCCACAGTTTTTCTTTTTCTTTTTTTCTTTTTTTTTGGTGGGGGGCGGGGAGGGGTTGCGGTGTTTTACCAGGAACCAACTCAAGACCCTGTGTTTGCCAGACAGGGATTTATACTACTGAGCTATAGCCTCAGCCCCTCGCAGAGGTTTTCAGAACCATGAAATATCTGTTGCAGCCCTGTGAAGAGCTAAGGACTCAACAGGGAGCCATTCACAGTCACAAGAGTCTTTATTCTGCTTATTTGCAAGTGAAACAAAAAATAAAACGTGATTTACATCCCAAGATCTAAAGTGGAGTAATAGAGTTATGAAGGCAACCAGCAAGATGACCCAACTTCTTTTAATCAATTAACTTAATCAGTATTTAATTTACTAACATGGAAGTCCTTTGATTTGGCAGTAACACACAAGAGGGATACTGGAATCTGGAAGACCACTGTGAAAGAAACTCCAGTAACCTGAATAATGAATTAAAGAAGCTTTATGGCTAGCATAGTAAAAAATCCAAAGAAAAAAGAAAGATACAAAGCAATAGAAAAGAAGACCAATGAAAGGTTGGAAGGGAAGCTTAAAAATTATTTAAATGTTTTGAGCTTAGCTGCAATTAAAAATGATAGGCCTCTAAATACATTTAAGTATATCAGGAGGTATAATTTGTGCAAAAGATGAATGTTACATAGATTGAATTTGAACTGTCAAAGATATAAATGGAGATAAAGATTCAAAGCTCAAGAGGCAGTTTACAAATTGAGGATTTGGGCCAAAAATTTTGATACCAGAATAATGGATAAAATGAAGAGAGCAAAAGAGAAATCACTTAAAGCAAAGCACTCAGCTCTGGTGTGTCTGCACCTGGAAGGTGGAGGGAGCAAGAAAGGAAGCCAAAACAAAACCAGAGGAATACCAGACAGAAGTCCAAGAATAAAATGTTTTTCAAGCTTTTAAAGAGCAGAGATGATCAAATCTCATGAGAAAAAAATCAATTGCTCTAGAAATTAGCTCATTTGGTGACTTTGGGGAGTAATGTTTTCAAATCTGTGATGGGACCTGATGCCAGATTACAATGTAAGTCATCGTCTAGGATCTGAGGGAGGCAAGAAATATAGTCCACAAATACACACTCTTCTGAGAAGTTTGCCAGTGGAAGGAAGGAGGGATGCTATCACAAGTGGGTGTAGCAGAGTCCAGAGAACACTTTTTCAAAATAAATTCTGCATATAATTGTGTGCTGAAAAGATAAGGAGAGGAGGAAGCAGGAGTTTCAGGGAAAAGATGGAGCAAAATAGCATGCCTAGCACCCTAAGCGGTCTGAGGGTGCTGGTCATAGACTTCAGTGCCCCACAGAGACAAGAAGACCAGCAAAACAAAAGCACACAGCTGGAGGACCTAGGAGTCAGGCAGGGAGTACAAATAGGCACCGCAGGAAAGACGCTCAAAAGCTACAAGGAATACGAAAAAGCAGGCACAAAACAGTTCTGGAGAGATATATTGTAATTTAGCATAAGTTAAAATGTGGAGAAAGAATGATTCTTTTTTAAATGGGAAAATGGCAGTCTGAGAGTTGAAGAAGGAGGTTTCCAAGTTCAAACCCAGCCTGAGTAATTTAGCATTTCAGCAAGACTCTGCCTCTAAATAAATAAACAAATAAACAAACAGGGCTGGGAATATAGCTCAATACGAGTGCTCTAGATTCAATTCTCAGTACTGGGGAGGAAAAAGAAAAAAGAAAAGAACAGAAAAGAAAGGAAAGGAAAGTTAAAAAGAAAATAGCCATTAGTTTGGAAAAAATAAAATTAGATTTCAAATTCATACCATACCAAAAAATATTCCTAATTGACAAAATAAAAAAAGGTTTTTAAATACATAAAAATACTACTGCAGTTAAAAACAGAGGAGTCAAGTGGGTCACTCTGTCCCTTCAGTAAACTGCAGACCCTACACCACCCTAATGCACTGGGAAGTTGTGTGACCCCTTCCCTTCTCTCCATTCCGTGATAAATACACCACCCTAGAGATTATCCATGCTTAAATTGAGGCGGTCATCCAGATTGCTAACAGTGAGAGGCGCTTTAGATCAGTGGTGTAGAACCTCGTTAATACAGGAAGCCTGAGTTATCAAGTCCCTTTTTTCCGCCTCTGATTCAACACTCTTTTCCCGTCACTCTTCTCCATGTTCCTGATACCATCCTGTGATCTTCAGTAAGTGCAGTTACTATGAGGTGTATGCTTGGCAGGTCTTTTCTTGCAGTACATAGCAATCTGGACTATTTTGGATCCACTCAACTGTAACAGTACTAGAAAACATAGGAGAACATTTTTATAATCTTATGGTTAAAGTGAGCCTTTCCTGGTATGAAGTAAAACCTGGATAGCATATAGAAAAAGACTGACATAGTTAACTTTTTGTTTTGTTTTGTTTTTTGTACTGGGAATTGAACTCACAACCTCACTCTTGCCAGGCAGATGCTGTAATGCTGAGCTATATCCCCAGACAGAATTAGTTACAATTAAAACACCGCTAATAAGATTAGAGATGAGACAAACCTTGAAGAAGTTATTTGCAAAAGGTTAATATCCATATCCCACAAAGAGTTCTGGCAAATAAATAAATAAATAAATGAAATTACTCCATATAAAAGTCAGTACCAACAAACTAACAAAATAAAACAAAATTGTTTTAAGTAAAGATATCATATTTTATTCAAAAATAAGATTAACATTTAGTGAGATAACATTTAGGAAAATTTTGTTTATACACTTTTGGTGAGAATGTAACCTAACAGCTTATTTTATTTTATTTTATTTATTTAGTCCAGTACCAGGAATCAAACTCATGACCTTACCCTTGCCAAGCAGGTGCTGTGCTGCTGAGCTATGTCCCCAGCCCTAATATTTGTATCAAATATCTTTTTCTCAGCAATCATGGCTGCTATTTTTTTTTTTTTTTTTTTTTTGTGCATGCCAGGCAGGTGCTTGTGCCATTGAGCTAAATCTCCAGCCCCAAACCTGACAACTCTGGACAAAAGTAGTTTGTCATTACCATTATCTACAAAAAATATACATACCCATGCCTTATGATTCAGAAATTTCACTTCAAGAATTTTATCTTCTAAGGTACACAAGTTCCAAACATGGAACCCACATTCTAACAAGGACAGATGTCCAAGAAGAAGGAAAGAGAACATGGGAAGAAAGAGTTAAAGAGTAGACTTAAGTCACAGAATCAAGGGAGAAAGGGAAAGAGACAGACCAGATCTCAGTAAACATTACCTATGCACATCTGGTCTCTTGAGTCCAGTGGCACCCAAGGACTGGCAGACACAGGAGTAAAAGTGGCTCCTTGTTGTTGGGATCTCAGCCTTCACTGTATTTTGAATAGCATCCCCACCATCATGTGAGCCACTGAATATCTGTTAATCCCTTTTCTGCTTAGGCCAGCCAAAATGACTTCTGCCATTTGTAAGTGACAATGACAGTAAAATCATATGGCTTTAGCCGTCTCAGTGCCCAAACATGATATGAAACAGAATGTGGGACCCAGAAAGACATTTAGGAGTCATAAAATCTAGCTCCTCACTCTTGTAGAAGTCTTCTCTGACCCCATTTGCCTCTGCCTAGACATTTCCCTTGACAGGGAATTGGTCACCTGGTGAAGAGCCTGCACCACTACTGGATACCAAATGTTACTGTTTCTAGGGGACATGCTTCCGTGGACTTTCCACTGAACTATCTTCATTATGTGCTAGGATCCCCATGAAATCTCCAACTCAAAGTGGTGTTTCCTTTTATTTTGAAAAAGTACATGTCAATCTTTCCTGTTGACAAGTGCTTGGTTTAATATTGGGAGAAGGAATAAATGAGTGAGTCGTGTTTCTGTTTAAAGGCTACAGTAACTATAGTACAATTAAGTTTGTGATCATATGTTCTGTATTAATATTAACACATATCAATTGTACATATTTGCAGTTTGGGTTTGACTGACTGTGATATTTCCATCCACGCAGTATATTGTGGTTTGGTAGTAACCATCCTCCTACAACCCTTTCTTGCTCTTCCCTTCTTCTCCCTTCTCGCTACTTCCCTTTCCCCCACCCCTTTCCCTAGTAGTCCTTCTTCTATTTTCAGGTCACTTTATTTTTAGCTTCCACAGAACATATGATACTTGTCTTTGTATATATGTGATTTATTTGGCTTACCATGATGATATCTAGTTCCATCCAGGTTCCTGAAAATGATAGGATTTTGTTCTTCTTTATGATGGAATAATGGTCTACTACATAGGTACATGTCATATGAACCATGACTGTATTTTGGCCGAGAAAAAACCAAGCAGAGCAAATGCAAAGGCCTCCGAGTGTGTCCTACCATTCCAGGATCACCAAAGAGTCAGTGGAGGCCAGGGGAGAAAGCACTGTGGCTCAGTCTGAGTGTGATAGGAGCCTACTGAAGGAGCTGAATGGAAAAGCAACATGAAAACATGCAGCTTCTAAGGGATTCTATCTTAGTTACTTTCTCATTGCTGAGACACAGTGCCTAACACCCGTAACTTAAAGAAGGGAAGGCTTATTTGGGCTCACAGTTTGTAGAGGTGTCAGTCCATAGTTAGATGATGCCAAGGCAGGGCAGCATGACACAGGTGCCTGGCAGAGGAGAAAGAGTTCATGGCAGGACAGGCAGAAAGCAACAAGGGATCCAGGGAGGAGGAGGAGGAATATATACCTTCCATGCCATTCCCACACTGACCCACCTCTTCCCACCAGCTATAAACCAATCAGAGATAAGTATCACACAATATCCAGTCAGCTCTGCAAAGCCCACTTTTAAGCCTGTGAGGCTTTGAGGAGATGCCTAGACATAAGCCATAACAGATCCCTTCACCTACCCCATGAGAAAACATGGGCAATCAGTCAAGGTGCTGGAACCAGTGGGGTGGCACCAGTGGGAAGGAGCCAAGCCCTTCCCTTCAGGTGTGAGTTCTTGGGAAGGGAGTAAAGGTGAATTCCAAACATTAGGTTAGGAACACAAGTTAAAACTAGAAAATGCGGAAGAAATTGCAAGATGGCCGACTGAGTGGCGGCACTGTAAGAGAGCCTCTTTCAGGAAAAAAAAAATAAAAACAACTCAGATGCTGGAATCTGAAAACATGGAGAAAGCCAGACAAAAGGAGAGGAATTCTCACGATCCAAGAAGAAACTGAGGAAAAAGAAAGAAGAAAAGGAAGCATGGATAGAGGGCTGGAGCTGGGCAAGCCCCAATCCCCTTACTGGCACGTCTTAAAGTCAGGTGACTCACGATCAAGCTGAGATCGCGGCCCTGCGGAGAGCAGGGTTAGTGAGCTCCAGACTGCAGCTGGAGGAGGCACTGAGACAGGGAGTAGAAACAGCCAGTTGAGCTGCACGAACTTTGGTGAGTGATGGGAATTGTATTCCCCAAACCAGGAAGACTGGCTGGGCAACATTTTGGAGTTGGGCAGGGCCGGCTTGAATCAAAGCCCAAGGCAGCGTCTGCTGATGTCTCCTAGTCCAAAGCAGATTGGTGGGATCTGCTCCGGCAGGGCCATGCCCCTGGTTGAAACCCAATAGCCAGGGACAAGGATTTTCTGGGCCAGTGGCATCCCCATGGAACACACAAACTTGTTGAAGCATAAACTGGCTGACTGGCATAGGGGAAGGAGCCAGCTCTCAGCGTGCAACTCACAGATTCGCAGTGGACTGGGGGGCGGTACTTCCCTAGCAAGTGCATTGCAGAAAAACTGTAAGCAATACGAAAGAAAGGCCCAGAGACCTCCACCACCCACCTATCTGAAGGGGGCTGGAAACATGACAAGACAGAGAAACAGCAAAAGGTCCCCAACTGTGGAACCAAGGGAAAGTGAGTCCAACAGAGGTAAATGCAGAGGAGGTTGAGAGCAGCAAACCTCTAATGTCAGAGACAGCCTCATCGGAAATAAAAAAATACATCGGTGACCTCATCGTCGAATTTAAATCTGAAATTCTAACTCAGGTGAAGAAAGATATAAGAAGATTAATAAAAGAAGTCCTGGGTAATCCTCAAGTAGACACAATTGAAAGAATAGAGGAACCCAGAGAAAGGAGAGAAGCCTTTGATGAAGAATATAAACAAAATCTAGAATTCATGAAACAGATCCAAAGAGAATATCAGGAAATTAAAAACTCCATTGAAAGCTGGCAAAACCTTTTAACAGAAACTAAAGACAAACTTTCAAAACTCGAAGATAGATTTGCAAAGTATGATTGTGAAAGGAAGGATCTCTAAAACATAACAAGGAACCAGGAAGCAATGATACAAAGGCCAGAAGATGACAAGAGGATTGATAACCTAAGAATAAAATATGTGAAAGAAGATGCAGCAATAAATATAAATGAAATAAAAAA
>PVLA01000632.1:381258-498064 GCA_004027455.1 Hydrochoerus hydrochaeris
TAATTAAGGAAAACTTCCCAAACATAGGTAACGGAAGTGAAGTTCAGATAAATGAGGCATATAGAACTCCAGCCAGCTACAACCAAAACAGATCTACACCCAGACATATAATAATCAGGATCCCAGAAATCCATCACAAGAACAGAATATTAAAAGTGGTCAGAGAAAAGAAACAGATTACCTATAAAGGAAAACTCATTAAAATCACAGCAGACTTCTCAATGCAAACCATCAAATCAAGAAGAGCTTGGAGTGAAATCTTCCAAGCCCTGAAAGAAAATAACCTCCAACCCAGAATGATGTACCCTGAAAAACTGTCTCTCAAAATTAATGGAGAGACAAGATATTTCCATGACAAAGAGGAACTGGGGGAGTTTGTGACCACCAATCCAACCCTGCAAACAATACTGAAGGACATTCTAGAGAGAGAGAAGAAAATCACCAGGGTTCCAGGAACAACGCAGAAAGGCCTCAAAGAAAGGGGCAGACAGTGGAATGAAGGAGAAAAGCAAACAAACAACAATGACAGAAAAAAAGCATAGCAGAGATAAGACAGAGAAGATTGGTTATATCACTGTTATCTTGACTGATTTTATTTGAATCTGGTATGCTTGAGAGTGTCAAGTCTGAGAGTAGGGGCAACTACTCTGAAGATGACAGGATTCAATAGGATACCCATTCTGGTTTGATTGTTATCTGCCTTTGAAGTCCTATAATGTCTCCAATGTTTAGATTTTATTAATAGTGTAAAGAAATGCTAAGTTTATATTATATTTGATGACACAGACAATTTTATTGAAAATAACAAGAGACATCATAGTGACTACCACAGATCACCTAGTGTTGTGTTTTTGTATGTTCTTTTCATTTTGTGTTTCTCTAGGAATTTGTATTGCTGACTTGTTTTGATTTATTTCTCCCTCTAATACAGAAAGGCTAGGTATATGTGTAGAGACATATACATGTGTAGAACTTCTAAGTAGTTTACGAGAATGGATTATAGTTATTGCAAAGAAAAAAAAGGAAAAGAGTATTCTAAAGGATATAACTGCATGTATGTTTGAGTGTGTGGAATTAATAACCATGTTGCTAAAGTTTTAGTTGTATGAATGAGCAAAACTGACTGCAGTCTCACTGTTTGAATGTCCACTTTGTGGACTTTACTTTTGTAACTTGAACAACTGCATCTGACAGGAAATTATGTAATTATCAACTAGTGATTTTTTACTGGTTACTATTTTTGGGTTTTTTTCTGTTTTTTTTGTTTGTTTGTTTGTTTTTGAGATTTTGCATTGTTTCTACCCTCTTTCTGTCTCAAAATTTTTTCTTTAAATAAAAAAATTGTTTTTAAAAAAAAGCAAGAGGAGGAAAAGAAAGTGCTCTAAAATAGATAACTGTATGTATTCTTAAGTGTGTAGGATTGATAACCATTTTACTAAGTTTTTGTTGGATCAGTGAACAGAACTGTTTGCAGCCTCACTGTTTGAATGTCCACTTTGTATGCTTTAATTTTGTAACGAGCAACTATATCCAAGAAGACAATATGCAATGTAGCAAATAGTGATTTCTTACTGTTTATTTTTTTTTTGAAATTCTATATTGTTTCTACCCTTTTTTCTGTTTTGCTTCCCCCCCCCTCTTTAAATAAAATTAAAAAATAAAAACTAGAAAATGCTGGCTAAAATCCTACATAAATTCAAGTTAATTCCACAACCATTAACCATGCAAATAAAAGATAATATAATTTTTGACACTACAAAAACATAAAAGAAAGTTTTTTTTTTTTTTGTAGATAGCTACCTCCTCATTATGTGTTAACAGAGGGGAGGGAAGGAGAGAAAAAGGGAAGGAGGAAGAGGAGAGAGGAGGGAGATCCTATCTCCTCCAATAAAGGCACCGTCCCATCAATAAGACTCTACCTTCATGATTTAATCACTTCCCAAAGACTGATACCATCATGTTGGGCAGTAGGTGCACATAAATTTGGGGAAGGACACACTTATTTAGTCCAGTCCCTAGCAAGACCCAGTTGAGGCAAAGAACTGCCTCACATGCTGCATACATTTGTGGGTACAGATTAAAATACTGTGACGACAAACATCCAGGGGGTTAAAAAGAATAAAAGCTGATTTCTCACACAGTAGTCCCAGGAGGGGATTGAAGGTTTTGCTCTTCCTGTGTCCCCACATGTGACACCAAGTTTGCTCCAGTTAAGATCATTTCTCAGCCATTGACCAGCCTTTGAACCTGGTAGCTGTCTTTCGCTCCTCTGTTCCCACGATCGAATTGTGTTTTTCCTTTGTGCAGAACATGTCTTGCAGTAATCCAGTCACTTCCTTCTTTGTGTGCTAAAGATTTCTAACTGTTGCCTTATCCTTCACCTGACTTCCCCTGCCTTCAGTCTCTGTCTACTCCAGTCCCTGCTAGTGAATCTTCCAAAACTGTGTTTGAGGTCTTGCTTGAAAAGCCTTTGAGGACTCGGCTTTTACAGAGATCATGGTCTAGACTTGTCTTGGCAGTGAGGCCTCTGGCCCCTCTGACCCAGTCTGCTGCTCCAAGTGTGAGGCGAGAGGCAGTTTCTCAGCTCACTGTACTGCTGAGTCTGACCAAAAGTTCTCCTGAGCTGTGAAGTACCCCTTCCTAGACCCAGTGGGGACTCAGGATCAGGATGACAACGTGCCTCATAAATGTCTCCATCATTTTTCCAAAAGGCAGACCAAACATATCTCAAATCATAGTAGCAAAATGTGAAAGCAAAGACTGGAGGAGAAAATCAAAAAGGAAAACAGATGAGGAACACTATGGAAAAGTAGAGGTCCTGTAGGAGTTCTTTCTGTCTCTCATGCATCTGCCTATGTCTTCATCTTCCCAGAAACTCCCCAAACTTTAAATAACTAAGAGCATAGCTTCCCTATTCATAGAAGACTTCGCATCCAGCGCATGCCCCTCCTTCTCACTCCTACTTTTGTCACTCTGGTGACAATTTCAGTGTTCATTCAACCTTTCTGACACTCTGACTTTTAAATTCATCTCCAGGATCCTGGCTTCCAACCCCTTTCGCCACAGACTCTCATGCCATATCCTAGATTTAGTCAACATTGATAATCGCCATGCCTCTAAAATCTGTTTCAAGCCTTCTACTTTCTCACCACATGCACCACCTTGTCATTTTTTACCCTCTAGAGCTTCCTGGCAACAGTCCTCTGACCCTATTAGGACTAATAATCACTTGCCTTTACTACTTTGCCTTCAAGGACCTTGTTCACACACTGCCTCTCATCCTGATCCCACCTTAGTTTTATTTTTCTCCTTACCAAATTTAAGTCCCTTTCTGACTATTAAAATCACTTTCTTACATTTCTTTTCCTTTCAAACTAGGAGCCTGGAAAACTCCCAATCCTGGTTAAGCCTAATTTTTTATCTATTCCCCTTCTTTCCTCAAGTCACGGATGGGCCTTCAGCCCCATCTTGCTACCCTGCGCAATTCCTCCATCCTCTGTCCCATAGCCTGACTTGGACATTTTCTTTCTTCAAACTCCAACACCTCCTCTCCCACTCCTGCTCTAAGGGGCTGCCATTGCTCCTTACTTCACCAAGAAGAAAATGCGATTGGAATAATACATTCCACAGCCTCCCACAACAAATCTACCAACCTACACGAATCTGTATCCACATACTCATTTGATGGCAATGGAGAAACTGCCCTGCTCCCATCCAAGGTCAACCCTTTTGCTGCTGGATACTTTATCTGCCCCCTTGATAATCAAGAACTGTTGAAATTTCTCCCTTTTACTCCATCATAATCATTCCTTACCTCTGTACTGGAGAATCATTCCCATCTGCACGCCTACGTATGAACTAGAGAGGGAGACTGACACATATCCTCTCTGGTCACCATTTTCTTAGTGGACAATATTTTTGAAAGAATGATCTATGTTCAGAGACTCTCATTCCTTTATATATATTGTTTTTCTCTATTACATTTAAAACACAGAAAAAGTGGAATATATAATGCTTGATTCATGGAAAAAAATCTTTGTTTATTTTTTTAAACAGTGTCAAGCTGTATAGTTCAGGTTGGCCTTGAACTCAATTATGTAGCCCAGACTAGCCTTGAACTTGCAATCCTCCTGTCTTAGCCTCCTGAGTGCTGGGATTACAGGTGAGTGCCACCATGTAGGCTGAGGAATTCTCCATCTTTAACCCCTGTATAATCTACCAGCACATTGTTGGCTCTATTTTTACCTATGTCTTAACTCTGACTGATATGCACCATACTTCCTACCTTACCCTCATTCCGGCTACTGTTCTGTGTCCTGGACCATGATAATTACCAATTTGACCTCTCTATTCCTTTCTGACTCTTTGATTCCTCAAGAAATACCCAAAGCAATCCTTTCAAAACTTTCAATTGAGAATCACAGATCGGCCCCCGAGATCCCGCCACGGCCATGCTGGAATCCAGGAGTCTGCACAAAGAAGCAATTTACCCGCCCTCTTGGTGAGCACCTTCCTCCAGTATGAGCCAAGAGGAGAATCAGACAGCAGCCCCGAGATCCCACCATGGCCATGCTGGAACCCAAGAGGCTGCAGAAAGAAGCAATTCGCCCGTCCTCTTGGTGAGCAACTTCCTGCGGTGTGAGCCAAGAGGAGAATCAGAGAGCGGCCCAGAGATCCTGCCATGGCCATGCTGGAACCCAGGAGGCTGCACAAAGAAGCAATTCGCCCACCCTCTTGGTGAGCTCCTTTCTCCAGGGTGAGCCAGGAGCAGGCCCAGTAGTGTTTCCTGTGAGCCTACTGGTGCGTGGGCTCGGAATCTGACATCCCCAAACTCCCACTCCCCCACCTCTCCCTTAGCAACTGGGGACAGAGGTCTGAGCATCTCTTGGCAGGATGCCTGTATGCAATATAGCAAATATGGGGAGTCTCCACTATCTTCTCTTTGAAAGCAAATGTTGTTTTCAATTTTGATTCATTGTGATTAGTTGCTTTACTCTTTTCAACATTCTCTTTCAATTGATTTTATAATGTTCTGTATTTCCTCTGATTTTGCTAGACCTAATTGACTAGACAACTATTATGAAGATAATGAGATATACTATGGTACCTATTACTGTTATCCCGGTAACCTGCTGTGAAGTTCTGTACCAAATTCACTGCACTGTCTCGATTGGCTTGGTTCTGTCTTGTTCTGTTCTATTTCTACTACCTTCAGAATAAAATTTAAAAAAAAAAGTTCAGTTAGCCATTTTCCTCTTCCATATCCACAGTGGCTTTCTGATGTGACCTGCAAGGCCCTATAAGAACTAGCCCTTACTGCCTTCCTAGATTCTGTCTCATGTCATTCATATTCTGTGCCTTGTGGCCTCCTAGTCCTTCTGTAAATGGGTAGGGGATAACCTTGTTTAGCACCAATTCTCACTGGCAATGCCTCATCCAGGAATACTTATCCCTAAATACTTGCAGATTATTTCCCCTTTATATTTAAGTCTTTCTTTAAGTGCCCTTTTGAATAGCTCTTCCCTTACCACTCAGTCTCAAATAGCATCCTTCACCTCAATATTCATAGCCTGATTATGGTGCCTTGCTTCTCTTTGTCTTGTATTACAACTGGAATTATTTTAGGTACTCTCATTTCTTAGTGCATTGTCTGTCTCAGCCTGCTAAAATACAGTAGAAAAATTGAAATGAGAGATATAAGAAACCAGAACAATTCTCTATGTTGACATGAACAAAAGGCTCCAAGCACCATCCAAATGTCTCCAAATGTTTCACTATATTTCTGCATGTAGGCTTGGTACTCATATACAAAGAAGAGCATGCAACATGAAGATAACTGATAGGCATAATAGTATGCAGTAAAAGAAAGTTCTTATAGAATTAAGTGGATAGCAAGTAATAAACTAAAAATGCAGTATTGTGAACTACTGATAAAGCAATGGGCTTTTATCTTGGCAGTGATTTAAATGTTTGCTCCTAGAATTTATGTGTTGGAGACTTACTCCACAAATTGGATATAATTTGGAGTTATTAGTATTATTTGGAATTATTATATTATTTTTCAAACATTATGTGTCATCTATATTATACCTAACAATATTCATAGAATTTAAAGGTAAGCGTATTGAGAATTGATTTGGTCATGAAGGTTCTGCCTTCAAGAATGGACAAATTCATTCATGTTTTCATGGATAAATGGTTGTCTTGGAAGTAGTCTTATTATAAAAACAAGACTTCTCCAGCACATTTGTTCTATCTCGTCATGTGATATCCTGCAGTTCTTTGAGACTCAGCAAGGTTCCATCAGCAAGAAGTTGCTCTACTAAAGTGATTCCTCAACTTTGGACTTCCCAGAACTATAAGAAATTTCTTTTCTTCATAAATTATTCATTCTCAGGTATTCTATTATAGCAACAAAAAATTAAGACAAGTCTTTCCAAGAGTTTAGTCTCTCCAGGATTCAGAGCTATTTCATAGAGAGTCATGGAAATGACTGGAAAAGAGTTGTAAGACGAAGAGTGGACCACTGAGCATTAGTCCACCCTAGCTCTGGCTAGAGGTGCCAGTGGTGCTCACACTAGGGCCAAGGGTTGCTAAGTAGGATGTTGGGCTATGGATGTTCCTGGATAGTCCCAGTGTTAGGAAAAAGGAAGAAAAGGAGGAGGTGGGGGACACTGGAATAGCCCATTGACATTTCTCCATTGGCCACCAATTTGGAGAGGAGTAAGAAAAAAACAGAGATACAAACTCAACAGGACAGGTTTATTTCATAACAAGCCTGAGAGGGACCACACTGGCACTCAAGAACAAACCAGTAACTACAGTACAGGCATGCAGTCTTTTATAAGGTCAGGGGCGGGGAGGTGTTCAGTGAAAGGTGGTTATTGATACCTACCAAGGACACTTGCCCAAGAACAAGGCTTGGGTAGGTGCAGGAGCAGTGGTTGCTATCAGTTGCAGGACTGAATGATATGAGTTGTTATCAATAATAGGACTGAATAATAATATGAGTTCTCACCAATAGCAGGACTGCATAGTATGAGTCTCTAGAATAGCAGCTGTGCTGAGAGGGGATGTTAGAGGGCTCACTGATCAGGATGGTGACAGTTGGTTTCCTTCACCCAGGAGCTGGAGCTATAGTGTGACCTCAGCACCCATCATGTCCACTCAAAACCTGTCCCAGGCCTCAGCCATCTCAGAGGATCCTGGATGGTTGAATATTCTAAGTCCTTTCTTCCTCAAAAGTTGTATTCATTTTTAAAAGTATGAAAGAGGAAAAAAATCATTCTGAAGTCTTTTTAAATTTATTTTCTGAAACATGATTTTTAAAAAAAAGTAGAGTTACCTCAAGAAATGTAATACTGTATTTCCCTGGAGATTAAATGCTGAAGGGAACTCAGAACAGAGCATTGCATCTAACAGACCACTGGCCCTTCTGCCAACACAGGCTCTGGGAGATACAGCTCTCAACCCTATTGTCATCTGCAGCCTTTTATTGATCATATTGTGAGGTAAAATTATTTCCATTAGCTGAATTCCTATCTTAGCTACAAAAGCTCTCTCAGAGAACACGCCATGGATGAATCATGAGATGCTTCTCCTTCCTGTCCTTTTACCACTGGGATGGTCAGGCTGGGGAGACCTTTCAGTACTTGTCCAGCAAGGGAGACTCTTCAGTGTGATCTATGAGTATTAGAATAGAACTTCACAAATAAGAAACACATAGAGTTTATTATCTGATCAAAGCAAGGTTTGTCCTTATCGGAACACTTAGAAAACATGCCTGGCATGGCCTAACAAAACATGACTGTGGCCAAAGAGAGAGAAATGAAAAGAGCAGGATTAATGGAAGAATAGGACAGCTTTGTTCCAGAAACTGTTCAGTCCTAAAAGCCAGTCTTCAAAGAATATGAATTGATGATCAAGAGAAAGAAAGAATTCAGATGTAGAATTTCTGCACACACACACAAACAGACACACACACAAGTGGTAGGGAAAGGAAACTGGTAGAAATAAAAAATGTAAGAGAGAGCTATGTTGGTATTGACAATTCAGGATGTGTCTGCCCCTACAGCATGCAATAGTGACTACACATGTGACTCACTTGTTCTACCAGTTTGTAGTAAAATAAAATCAGAATACAGAGAACAAAGTGAATTGATTAAAAAACTGAATCTACAATTGAAAGAAAACAACTAATGTAAGATGCACTCAATAATTACTAAACTTCTCTAATTTTTACTTATTTAGTTAGTTGATTGCCTGGAGTATGGAGATTAAGGTGTTTTGTGAAAGTCTCCGCTTATCTCTGTAACCTCTGCTTCATAGGTAGGTTCCAGATGGTCCCTGAGTCTTTTAATTAATTTTTCTATCCTGTATCTTTTTTTTTTAATTTTAAAGAGAAAAAAATAAAACAAAATTTCAAAATAAGGCAATAGGAGGGTAACAATGGTTAATACATTGCAAACTGTTATCTTTAAATTAGTTTTTCAGAGTACAAGATATAGGCATTTAATTGTCCAAGCAAAATTAGCACAAACCTTTCTTTTCAATAAACTCAGAGAAATTAGTAATATAATGATCTCAAATATCATATATATATATATTTGCTTTGTTTTTCCCTTCCTTCTTTTCTCCTTTAGTCCATCCCAGTTTCTCCTTCCTTTTGAACAGTTTCTTCCCATTTTACAATAGCTATTGTACATCTTGGGTCTTATTTACTTTTTCAGCTTCTCACAGTAGAGTGACCATATGATATTTACACGTGTGTCTGGCTTATTTCACTTATGAGTATGATCTCAAGTTGCATCCATTTATCTATAAAAGTCTCAAGTTTATCCTTCTATATGAATAAGTAGTACACCATTGTATAAAACTACATATTTTTTATCCCTTCCTTGGTTTATGGGCATTTGGGTTGTTTCCAAATATCTTGGTTACTTTTCTCTTGTTGCTGAGACAAAATATCTGACACTCAAAGTTAAGTAAGGAAAAGTTTGTTTAGCTCACAGGAGGTTTCAGTCTACAATCAGCTGGCTCCAAGGCAGTGTGGCATGGCACAGGGACAACACTTCAAGGTAGCTAAAGATAGCAAGAGCAACAATATCCTCCCTTAAATTGTAAGTAGTTTACCCCCCACCTAGGGCAGTTGTAGCAATCACACAAGTTCCATGCCATCCTCTTGGACAGGCTCAGTACATTTACCAAGTAAGGACCCTGTCTTCCTGCTGAGTTGCTTAAACTTCTAAATATCTCAAGTTGACACAATATTTCAACCATAACACCTACATTTAGCTATTACAAATTGTGCTGCTATAAACATAGGTGCATATATATCACTATGGTATGCTGTTTTTAATTCTTCTGTGAAGATACTCAGAAGGGAAATAGATGGGTCAAATGAAACCTCCCATCCCAGTTTTCTGAAGGTTTTCCACACTGCTTTTCACAGTGGTTGCACCAGTCTACATTCCCACCAACAGTGGAGAAGGGTTCCTCTTTCCCCACAGCTCCTCCAGAGTTTGTTATTGGTTGATTTCTTAATGATAGCCATTCTCTCTGGGATGAGATGGAATCTCAGTGTTGTTTTACTTTGCATCTCTAGAATGACCAGTGATGTTAAATATCTTTCATACATTTATTTGCTGCTTGTATTGCTTCATCTGGGAAGTGTGTGTTCATCTCAGATGCCCATTTTTGGAATGTGTCTTTAAATTTGAGGGGCCTAACATTTCTGAGTTCTTTATATGCTCTTGATAGTAATCGTTTGTCTGAGGAACAGTTTACAAACATTTTTTTCCCACATTATGGGCGTGTCTTCACTCTGTTGGTGGTTTCACTTGCTATGCAAAAAGCTTTTTAATAAAATGAGATCTCAGCTGTTGATTCTTTGTCATAGTTCCTATCCTATTGGATTATCTGAGTTTTATTCATAAAGTCTTTGCCTGTACTAATGTCTTCAAGAGTTTTACCTATTCTATCTTCCAACAGATTTAATGTTTCTGTTTAAATATTTAGATCTTTGATTCATTCCGAATTTAGTTTAGTGCATGGTGCAAGATACGGGTCCAATTTTAATCCTCAGCATGTGCAGAGCCAGTTTTTCCAGTGCCATTTATTAGAGAGGCTATCTTTCTTCCAGTGAATGTGTTTGGCTGTTTTTGTCAAAGATAAGGTGATTGAGTGTGTCTGGATTGTTTCTGCATCTTCTAATCTGTTCCATTGATCTTTGGGTCTGTTGTTTTGTTAGTGCCACATGGTTTTTATCACAGTAGTTTTAAAGTATAATTTCAAGTCATGGATTGTGATGCCCACTGCCTTGACTTTGTTGCCCAGAATTGCCTTTGCTATTCTAAGTCTCTTCTGATCTCAAATGAATTTTAGGATTGTTTTCTATAATTCTGAAAGATATATTGCTGGAATTTTTATTGGAATTGTATTAAATCTGTATAACAGTTTTGGAAGTATGGTCATTTTCACTATGTTGGTTCTTCCTACCTGAGAACAGGGCATATCTTTCCATTTTCTGGTATCTTTTTTCAATCTCTTTTTTCAGCATATAGTAGTTTTAAATGTAGAGGACTTTTACATACTTCATTAGATTGATTCCTAAGTATTTCATTTTTTGGATGCTATTGTGAAAGATTTTGTTTCCCTGATTTTTTTCTCCAGTGAGTTTGTTATTCATGTACAAGAAGGCTATTGATTTTTAAGTCCTGGCTTTGTATCCAGCTAGGCTACCAAATTTGATTATTAAATCTAGCAGTTTTTAGTGGAGTTTTTAGAGTCTTCTATGTAGAGTATCATGTCATCTGCAAATAAAGATAATTTAACTTCTTTCTTTCTTATCCTTATTTATTTTATTTCTTTCTATTGTCTAACTGCTCTGGTTAAAGTTTCCAGGGCTATGAGGAATAAGAGTGGAGACAGTGGACATCTTTGTCTTATTCCTGATTTTAGAGAAAAAGCTT
The DNA here is from genome assembly GCA_004027455.1 of Hydrochoerus hydrochaeris. Taxonomy (NCBI): domain Eukaryota; kingdom Metazoa; phylum Chordata; class Mammalia; order Rodentia; family Hydrochaeridae; genus Hydrochoerus; species Hydrochoerus hydrochaeris. Next base: position 392,229 of record PVLA01000632.1, read on the forward strand.
TCAGTTTTTGTCCATTTAGTATGATGTTGGCTGTTGATTTGTCATAGATGGCTTTTATCAGATTGAGATAAAGACCATCTATTCCAATTTTCTTCAGTTTTTTTAATCATAAATGGGTGCTGGACAAAAGTTTTTCTGCATCTATTGAGATGATCATATGGTTTTTGTCCTTGGATCTGTTAATATGGTGTATTACATTTATAGATTTACATATATTGAACCATTCATGCATCCCTGGGATGAATCCCACTTGGTCATGGTATATAATCTTCTTGATGATTTGCTCCATTCTGTTTGCCAGTATCTTATTGAGTATGGGAGACTGGACTATAATTCTGTTTCTTAGTTAGGCCCTTCTTCATTTTTGGTATCAGGGTAATGTCTGCTTCCAAATTCAGTTTGAGAGTATTTCTTCCCTTTCAATTTCATTAAAGAGTTTGAGAGTAATAGTGTTAGGTCTCATCTAAATTTCTTACAGAATTCAGCAGTGAATCTGTCAGGACCTGGACTTTCCTTTGTTGGTAGGTTTTTAATTACATCTTTGATTTTATTGACTGATATTGGTTTGTTTAGAATTGTTGTATCATCTTGACTCAGTTTTGGTAATTCATATGTATCTAGGAATGAATTTTTATGTTTGACTCAGCATTTCCTCCAGATGTTTGTAACTAGATGGTTACAACCCCTGTCTCTGACAACCTTTTTTTTTATTTAAAGAGAAAAAAAACAGGAAAAGAGTAGAAATAATACAGAATTTTTAAAAAAGATAAATACTAAGAAATTGCTAGTTGATAAATTACATATTGTCCTCTTAGAAATTGTTGCTCAAGTTACAAAATTAAACCATACAAAGTAGACATTCAAACAGTGAGAGGGTAAACAGCTACAAATGCATGAGTCTTTATATGTATTTCTATTCTTTCTGTATTACAGGGAAAAATAAAACATAGCAAGATAAAGCAAAACAAATTCCTATAAAAATATGGAACAAAAAAGTCCTATAAAACCACAGTACAAGGTGATCTACAATGGTTATTGTGTTGTCTCTAGTTATCTTCAATAGAATTGTCTATATCATCAGGCATAATTGAATATAGCAGTATAATTGAATATAGCAGTACATAACAATATTAGTAAAAATAAAACATTGTAGACAATGTAAAACTTCAAAGGCAGGTAATAATCAAACCAGAGTGGGTATCCTAGTGAATCTTGTCATCTTCAGTGTAGTTGCCTATACTCTTATACTTGATACTATCAATCATAAGAGCTTTGAATAAAATCTGTCAATACAAAACAGCAATCTAACAAACCAGATTCAATTAAGATCAGTTATGATAAAAACAGTGTAACTTACACAGAGCTTTAGATTAAGCTAATAGGAAATTAAGGATGATTACCATACTATATCTTGCTATTTTCAGGATAACTGTCTGTGCCCTTAAATCTAGTACAAGTAGACAAACTGGAACAGAATATAATCCATCTAGGCAGAATGGTATGAGTAATGTGGGTTTTAAATCCTGGTACACTATTAACAATATCCTCTGCCTTCTTTTTTTAGACTATTCCTCCCCTTTCCCTCCCACAGGGTGCTGCGCATTTTGGGTCCCACCAACTCCCTTAGTTTTTAGATTGGTGGGGGGCAACCTGCTATTTTCCTAAGTGGTTCTGAAACTTCTTGCTCCTGGACTTGATCTCAAGTTGTATTCCTTTACCTACAAAAGCCTCAAGGTTTTCCTTTGTTATAGCTGAGTAGTTCTGTACTGCACATAAGTATCCTGTCTTTCCATCCTATCTGCAGGGGTGATCAAGTTAACCCTGCTCCCTGTCACATGAGCATTGTTTTCTCATATTTGATTTTTGGTCCATAAACCTTCTCTCAGGTTGATTATGTTTCCTATACAGAGCATCTCGATGGACTGTATCTCCTGATCTACTCTGCCTGTATTTTTTTTTAAGTGTATCAAGGCCATTTATGTTAGAGATTATACCCAACCTTCTCTGCCTCATTTCTGCTATGCTATTTTTCTGCCATTTTTTGTCTACTTTTCTCCTTCATTCTACTGCCTGCCCATTCATTGAGGCCTTTCTGCCATGGTTCCCAAAATCCTGGTATTTTTTTTTTCTCTCTTGAATGTCCTTTAGTATTCTCTGTAGGGTTGGATTGGTGGTCAAAAATCCCCCTCTTTATCATGGAAGCATCTTGTTTCTCCATTAATTTCTAGTGACACTTTTGCAGGGTACATCAGTCTGGGCTGGAGATTATTTTCTTTCAGGGCTTGGAATACTTTGCTCCAAGCTCTTCTTGATCTGATGGTCTGTGTCAAAAAGTCTGCTGTGATCTTGATGGGCTTTCCTTTATAGGTAATCTGTTTCTTTTCTCTGATGGCTTTTAATATTCTGTTTTTATATTGAATTTCTGGTATCTTAATTATTATATGTCTGGGTGTAGATCTGTTTTGGTTGTAGGTGGCTGGAGTTCTGTATGCCTCATATATCCAAATATCATTTTCTTTTCATATGTTTGGGAAGTTTTCCTTAATTATTACTGTAAATAGCCTTTGTAATTCACCTGTTTTTATTCCTGCATCTTCACTCATATTCTTATTCTTAAATTATAGATTCTCTTATTGTCTTCTAGCCTTTGTATTGTTACTGCCTGTTTCCTTGTTATTTTTAAGAGATCTTTCCTTTCATGATTACACATTGCAAACTTGTCTTCAAGTTTTGATAGTCTATCCTTAGTTTGTTTTAAGCAGTCTTGCCAGCTTTCAATGGAGTTTTTAATTTCTTGCTAATCTCTTTGAATCTGCTTCATGTATTCTAAGTTTTCTTTATATTCTTTATTGAACATTTCTCTCCTTTTTTTGTTTTGCTCCCTTCTTCCATCCATGTCTTCTTGAGAAATGCTTAGCATTTCTTTTATTCATCTACTTATATCTTGCTTTACCTGATTAATATTTCAGTTTTGAGCTCATCTACAAGGTCCCAAAGATATCTCTTAATGTCCATTGAAGCTGTATCTGATGTTGTATGTTTGGTGCCCTTGGTCTCTTTTGTATTTCCCTCTCCTGGATCAATGCTCTCAGGGTTTTGAGCTGGGGCCTTTTTCTTGTTGTTTCTTTCTCTTGTCATGTTTTTGGTTTCTTCCATACAGGTGTATAGTGGAGGTCCCAGCCTCTTTCCTTGTTGGTTATGGTTCTTCTGAAGCATGCTGGTGAGGGATTTCTGCCCTCTCCTGTTTGCTTTTAGTCATTGAAGTGTAGGCAGGGGCTGCATATGCTGGCCTCTCCCCATTGGGCGAGTCAACCTTTGGGGGCCTTCACTGGGTTAGTGTGTGCTATGCATTGGGAATCAGTTTGGGATGGCTCATTTGGTCCTGGTCAGGGGTGTGACCCAGGCCAAGCAGATTTCACCAGTCTGCTCTGGGAAGGGAGCAACTAACTGAAGTCACTGTTGTTCCTAGTTCAGGCTCATCCTGCCCAATTCCAACATGTTGTCCTTTTGGTCACACCCTTCCCAGGGGTGGGGGGTCTTACTGCCAGCACTCACCACGGTTTAATGGAGGTCCCTTGCTGGCTCCGTTCTCCATTGGGCTCACCAACCTTGGTCTTCAACGTGACTGGTTAGTCACAGCAGCACGGTTTTGGGTGCTCCAGCATGTTCAGGCTGCTTCGGCCAGTCGCAGCAGCAGCACGGATTCAGGTGGCTGGAGAGCACTGTGGAAACTAATCTCAGCTTCTGCAATGTACCCCAGGACTGTGTGTTTGACCAGCTCTTTTGCCTTTAGTTTCTTCCTAGGTCAAGAGGATCCATCTTCCTCTGTCTCGACCTCTCCAGGGCGTTTTATTACAGCATGCGTTGTCTCTCTCAGGGAGACTCTGTATAGTGTTGTCTGTCAATCTGCCATCTTTTTCTTCTCTGACAACTTTATTTTAAAAGGAACTACTCCACATGCCTGTTTTAATAGGACATATCTATATAACTAAATTTTTTCCACTAAATCAAATCTTGATGACTCACATTTGTTTGCCAGATTTTTAGCCTATTTTTGTAGTCTATGATATGAATCACATTTGAGATCAAATTATCCAATTAATAGGATCTTCAAAGTTGCTCTAACTGTTGAAATGTGAACAGTAAAAATGTAATATTATGAAAAGGGAAAATAATTAGTCCTAATAAATACTTGCCAATTTATACTAATGTAAGTTGTACTCAGCATGAAAAATGATATGGTGATTTGAAATCATTAAATTTCTGCTACCAACACAACTATATGGATATTTCCAAATGCAGCTAAGATCTATAAAATGAAATATTTTCATCTATAGCTCTTCTTCTGTAAAACTTACAATTAATTAATTCATCAAATATTTATGGAATATTTGCTCAGTGTCTGGCAACTGAGAGAGTAGTTCACTATCTTCTTCTTTAAAACACAGCTCAGCCTCACAAGTACAGGCTGCATTATCCTCCACCTGAGAGTATTTCCCCTATGAATATCTCTGAAATAATGGACACTTGGCTGGTCAGATCAATGTTTGTATGTAGTCTCTTGTCTCAATTTTGACATATATGAAACAGTTCCTGCTAGTCCCAGAGGACCAGACAAAAATACTCATCACTCTGTTTTCTCCACCACCTTTGTCCTCATCTCTGCTTTTTAAAAAAAATTTATTCTGAAGGTAGTAGAAGTACAACAGAACAAGACACAACAAAGCCAATCGAGACAGTGGAGTGAATTTAGTACAGAACTTCACAGCAGGTTACCGGGATAACAGCAATAGGTATTATAGTATATCTTATTATCTTCACAATAGTTGTCTAGTCAATTAGGTCTAGCAAAACCAAACCAAAGACAGAACATTATAAAATCAATCAAGAGATAATGTTGAAAAGAGTAAAGCAATTAATCATAATGAATCAAAACTGAAAACATTTGTTTTCAAAGAGAAGATAGAGGAGCCCCCCCCCATATTTGCTATATTGCATACAGGCATCCTGCCAAGAGATGCTCAAACCTCTGTCTCCAGCTGCTAATCAATCAAGAGATAATGTTGAAAAGAGTAAAGCAATTAATCATAATGAATCAAAACTGAAAACATTTGTTTTCAAAGAGAAGATAGAGGAGCCCCCCCCCATATTTGCTATATTGCATACAGGCATCCTGCCAAGAGATGCTCAAACCTCTGTCTCCAGCTGCTAATGGGGGTTGGGGGTGTTGGGATGTTGGATTCCAAGCCTGTGCACCAGTAGGCTAACAGGAAACATTACTGGGCCTGCTCCTGGCTCACACTGGAGGAAGGCACTCACCAAGAGGGTGGGCAAATTGCTTCTCTGTGCAGCCTCCTGGGTTCCAGCATGGCCATGGCGGGATCTTGGGGGTTGCTCTCTGATTCTCCTCCTGGCTCACACTGGAGGAAGGAGCTCACCAAGATGTTGGGTGAATGGCTTCTTTCTGCAGCCTCCTGGGTTCCAGTATGGCCATGGCAGGATCTTGGGGGCCACTCTGATTCTCCTCCTCATCTCTGCTTTCACCCAGCCCTGCAACACAACAAAAGTCCAGTACTTCCCTCTCAGTAAACACACCCTCCAGAAAAAGACCTCTGCCAACTCAGGATCTCAAACATACATTCACTCCCTGAGGGGTCAGCAGCTCAATCAATTGTCAAAATTTCTGCCCAACATCAGAAAAACTGAATTTGTGCCCAACTAGGGCATCAGGTTTGTATTTAAAATTAGAAGGAAATGCTTCAAAGGACTAATGGCAGTTCCCTCTCTTGGGTAAGATTGCAAATCATTTTAATCTTTCTCTTCGCTCTTCTCATATTTTCCAAATTTTCTAGATTATTAGTTTTATAGTCAAGAAGAAGAAAGGTAATTAAAAACATCTGCATCAAGTTTGCATATTTGCCAGGTATCTGCTCTTATGAACAACCCCTGCAGATGTCAGTGAGCAGAGAAAGCTGCAGGGTGAGAGTGGCACTCTAAGGTGGGTCACTATAAAATTCTGCAAGACATCTCATATACATTCTAGAAGGTGCCAGAATCAGCTGGGGTCCCATCATTAGTTTGGTTCACTAAGAGAGCATACACTAAAACCAGTTCCTGGTAAGCATGCTGCCCAGTGAAGTTTAAGATTCATAAAGGCAAGGATATTCATTTTAGGGAAAAAATTATAAGTCATGCATGTGGTGTACCAATAACTTGGAATGAACTTAGTATGCACAGGGAAAACCTAAGGAATCGTCACAGGCAGCCAAATGAAGACATATGTCTAATAGTGAAAGTCAGCCAGAGACATAATAAGATATCAGACTATGTTACAAAGAGAGTAAAACACATCAGTATGGAAAAATTAATCATATTGTATGTATTAATGAATGTATTATCATTGCATTTGGAGGAACAATTTCATATCAATAGGAACTAACCTCTGGGGTTTAGCTTAGTTGGCTAAGAGCCCACCCTGGTAAATGTGAGGTTGTGAGTTCCATCCCAGATGCAGGAAAAAAAAAAAAAAAGGAATTAACTAAATTATCAAAGCCCATAAGAAAGCAAGTTAATTTTTAGAATAATGAAGAAATGGTATGCCTAATTTTTTTATTTTTATTTTATTTTAAAGTAATTTTTAAATTTAGAGATAATCCATATCATTTGTTCCAAAAAGGTATGAGTAACATTTATTTTGTGTTTCCCTAGAAAATAGGCACCAAGAAATAAAGTTTATGAGGTATGCGTATTTTCCAGCTTATGAATATGTATGTTTTTCAACATGGATATTTAACTTTGCTTTAAAAACTTAATTTTCTTCCTTCCTTCCCCCCCCTTCCCTTTTTTTGTGATTATGCTGTGGATCAAACTCAGGGCTTCCTGCATGCTAAGCACTACTCTGCTACTGAGCTATGTCCCAGCACCACTTTAAAAAGTACAGAAAGGCAGTTTGCAAAGATGCAAGTATGTAAAATTATGTGTAGGACTAGGGATTTAACTCACAGGATAAACACCTGCCTTGCAAATGTACAGTCATGAGTTCGATCCCCAGAACCAAAAAATTTAAAAAAAAAAATTTTTAAATAAAATGTGCAGTGGAGAGGGGATTATCCTGTAATGAGAAAGACTACAATAGTAGAAGAAGCTGGGAAGATGGCAGATCAATAAGCAACAAAGTAGAGAGGCTCTCAGAGAGAAACAGCTCAAATGCTAGAATAAAGCATCCTGGAGAAGACTGGATGAAAGGAGACAGATCCTCTTGACCCAGGAAGAAACTAAAGGGGAAAAAAAAAAGGAAGAAAAAAAAGAAAAGAAAAACATAGAAGACTGTAGTCAGACATGCTCTCACCTGAGCCAGTCCCATTGTGTATGAAACAACACTGGAATCTGAAGATGCGCAGTCACAGTGAAGTTGGGGGTTGGTGAGCCTGAGGGCCTCAGTGGGAGAACATGGTCACAGAAGGAGCAGCAGAGTGGAGAAAAGCACTGGCTCAGAGATCTGCACCAGCTCTCGGTGAGTGCAAGGAACTCAGTCCTCCCATGGGAGTGGGCAATTGACCTGGCAACATTTTGGAGTTGGGCAGGATAAGCCCAGAACCAGAACTGCAGTGGCTTCAGTCAGTCACTCCTAGCACAGAGCAGATTGGTGAGAATTGCTTAGACTGAGTCCCACCCCTATGCACAATCCAATAGCCAAGGACAAGGTCTCCCTGAAACTATCCCTAACTGGCTCCATCCAGGAAGCACACACTAATGTGGTGAAGACTCCCAGAGGTTGACCAACTAAGAAGGGAAGATTCAGCCTGCCTCACCCCTGCTTATACTCCAGCGGTCACCAGCAGACTGGGGAGGGCAGCAATCTCTAACTAGCATGCTTCAGAGTAATTGTAACCAATATAGGAAGTGCCAGGGATCCCCACTATCCACTTATCTGGAAGAAAGCAGAAACACGACAAGAGGAAGAAACAAAAGGAAGTCTCCAACCTCCAACCCAAACACTACTGGTCTAGGAGAGGTAAACACAGAAGATATCGAAGATTTCACACCTGTGGTTTCTGAAGAAGTAGCATCTGCTATAAAGAAATATCTTCATGACATTATAAAAGAACTAAAAACAGAAATACTAACACAAGTAAAGGAAGATATTAAAAAAATAAAAGAAATGCTAAGCACCTCTCAAGAACACAGATAGAAGAATGGAGGAGCACAGAAAAAGGAAAGAAATCTTTGATGAAGAATATTTTTTAAAATCTAGAATATCTGAAACAGATTCGAAGAGATTACCAAGAAATTAAAAACTCCATTGAAAGCTGGCAAAGCTGCTTGAAAGACACTAAAGATAGACTATCAAACCTTGAAGATAGGTTGCCACATGTGATCACAAAAAGAAAGATCTCTTAAAAATAACAAGGAACCAGGAAGTACAAAGGCTACAAGATGACAAGAGGATCTATAACTTAAGAATAAAAAATATGAGTGAAGAAGCAGGAGTAAACACAAAGGAAATACAAAGGCTATTTACAGAAATAATTAAAGAAAACTTCCCAAGCATAGAAAAAGGAAATGATATTCAGATATATGAGGCATACAGAACTCCAATGAGCTATAACCAAAATAGATCTACACCCAGACATATAATAATCAAGATCCCAGAAATTCAACACAAGAACAGAATATTAAAAGCTGTCAGAAAAAAGAAACAGATCACCTATAAAGAAAAACCCATCAGAATCACGACAGACCTCTCAACACAAACCATCAAATCAAGAAGAGCTTGGAGTCAAATATTCTAAGGCCTGAAAGAAAATAACCTCCAACCCAGATTGATGTACCCTGTAAAACTATCTCTCAAAATTAATGGAGAAACAAGATGCTTCCATGACAAAGAGGAACTGGGGGAGCTCATGACCACCAATCCAACCCTACAAAAAATACTGAAAGACATTCTAGAGAGAGAAAAAAAAAGACCGTGGTTTCAGGAACAGCAGTAGAAGGGGCTCAGTGAATGGGGCAGACAGTGGAATGAAGGGGAAAAGTAGACAACCAACAGCAGAAAAATAGCATGACAGAGATGAGGCAGAGACGATTGGCCATAATCACTAACATGGATGACCTCGAAACACTAATAAAAAGAAACTCAGGCAGAGTGGATCAGGAGATAGGGTCCATCAAGATGCTCTATATAAGAAATATATTTAACCTCAAAGAGGGTTTATGGACTGAAAGTCAAAGATGAGAAAATAATGCTCTATGTGACAGGGAACCAGAAAAAAGAGGGTATAGTTCACCCATCAGTGGCAGATTGATTGGAAAGACATAATACTTTTATACAATGGAGAACTACTCAGCTATAAGGAAGGAAAACCTTGAGGCTCTTGTAGGTAAATGGATACAATTTGCAATCAAGCTCAGGGTTAAAAAGGTTCAGAACCACTTAGGTAAATAACGGGTTGCCTCCCTAATCTAAAAACTAAAGGATTTAGTGGGATACAAAATGTACAAAGCACCCTGGGAAAGTGAAAGTGGACACATTGTCTAAATAGGGAAGGCAGAGGACATTGGTAATCTTGTATCATGATTTGAAACCCATATTGCTTTCATCACTCTGTTTAGTTTGGTTATATTCTGTTCCAGTTTGTTTACTTGTACCACATTTGAGGGCATAGACAGCTATTCCAAAGATAGCAGGATATACTGCAGTAACCATTTTTAATTTCCTATTAACTTAATCTGAAACCCTGTATTGCTTTCACTACCTTGTTTTGACTGATTTTGTTTGAATCTGTCTTGTTCAATCGCTGTCTTGTCTTGACTGATTTTATTCAAATCTGGTATGTTTGATAGTATCAAGTCTGAGAGTATAGGCGACTACTCTGAAGACAATAAAATTCACTATGATACCCATTCTGGTTTAACTATTACCCTCTTTTGAAGTCCTATAATGTTTCCAATGTTTTTTTTTTACTGACTTTTTTCTGTACTGCTATGTTCAACTTTAGAGTACCTGATGATATGGGTAATTCTATTGAAGATAACAAGAGACATCATGGTAACTATTGTAGATCACCTTGCATTGTGGTTTTAAATCATGTACTACGTCCATCCTTTTGTTTTGAATGACCTCATTTTTTTTCTCATTTGCTTTTATTCTTTTCAAAATAAAAAAAGAATATAATAGTACCTGATGAGACAACAGTTATTTCCTTAGATATGATGAGAAATGATTCTTTTTTAGACTATTTGTTAAATAGTCTAAAATAGACAGATTTGTTAAATTCATTAAACTTGTTATGTGAAGTCACTGGCTGAAATAAAAAAAAAATTTAAAACTCACTTTACTGAATGTATTTCTTCAAATACATAAAGGCTAAAATCTATGATGATCATTTTGCACAGTATTTTTGACAGCTTGGATATAGTACATTTTCTCAATTTGTGTTACAGTGTCATCCTTGTTTTGCTGTGCTTTGCTTTGTTGCCCTTGCAGATATGATGGATTTTACAAATTGAAGGTTTGTGGCAAAGTGTGTTTGACAAGTCTGACAGCATCATTTTCCCAACAGCTCAGATTATTGTTAGCATTTATTTTTATTTTTAATTTTATTTTATGTTGGTGCTCGAGGTTGAACTCAGGGCCTTCACGATGAACTACAACACTTTTTCTGTTTTTATTTTGATTCCAAGTCTCACTAAGTCACAAGGTTGCCCAGGCTGGGCTCAAACTTGGCATTCTCTTGTCTCAGCCTCCTAGAGTGCTGGGATTATAGGTGCGAGGACCACATCCAGAAACTGTTAGCATTTGCTTAGCAATTAGGGTATATAAATTGTGGATTTAGATACAGTGCTGCCAACACTTTATAGTACGGTATAATGTGACTTTTTATGTGCAGCAGAAAACTAAAATTTTCATGTGGTTTGCTTTCTTGTGACATTTGCTTTATGGTAGTATTCTGGTAGTATCTATGAGGTATAACTGTATTACAAACACAAAAAAGACTTGAATAAGGAAGGACATGTGCAATGGGAGAAATAATCTGCAGAAACAAACAAAAAATACATATTGATCTGCATTTTAAAAAGTAACATCTAAAGAATATAGATAGCTGCATATTCCAGTTTCCTTTTCAGTCTGTCAAACCCATAATCTGTGCCATCTCCTGTATGCAGTAATTTGGCATTGGTAGAACACACCCCTAGCAACATTGATGAGAAGTCAAGAATTCCATGTGACTGAGAATCTAATTTGGAACTGCATTAATTTATCCTAGACCATCTAATAGCTGATAATGAAATTAGTATTTTCAGAAACACTTTATATGTAAGCACTTTCTCTTGGACCAAGCACTTAATTCAAGTAAGTGACTTAATCCAAATATCATTCGCATTCAGGGTCATCACACCCCTGGGAAAGGGACAGTTAGTGTCCTCAGCTGAACTCTATCGTTACCTCCATCTTCACCCTATTAGGCATCTTTCCCTCCTCGCACACTGTTTTTTCTTACAAAACCTAGAGCAGTGATGGCAAACCTTTTAGAGATGGGTACCCAAACTGCATCCCTAAATCCACTTATTTCTCATGAAGTGCCAATACTGCAATTAAACCTGAATATTGAGGTTTTAGTTTGGAAAAAATAACTGACACATTACTATCTTTTGTTTCAAAAGAAACAAATAACATACATGCGATAAGTTCTCCACCACTGACAGAGGGTAATTAATATCTTTCCAAGAGATTTTGGCTGCATAAATTTTTTAAAAAATTATTTTGTATCTTTATTGAAGATTGACTGACTGATTGATTTGTGGTACTGATGATTGAACCCATGACCTCATACATGCTAGCTACACTACAACTGAGCTACACACCCAGCCCCACATAGCTTTTTTAAAGAAGAGTCATACATTTTAGAATATTATGAAACCACTGAACTACACCTAAGCTCAGGGGAAGTATGTAGATCCCCTACCCTCTGCTCTAGTCCCTCCTCACTGCCCAGGTGCCCAGGGGGACTCTGAGACTGTCACCCAAAGGACCTCTTCCCAGGACCACTGGCCAGATTCAGCAGTTGGTTATTAGTCATTCCTAGTTGACTTGCATTTAGAGGATAGTTTGTAAAATAAGAAAAATATTTTCCCATGATTTCTTTACTCTGAGGCTTTATTAATTTACTGAGAACCCTTGCCCAACTGCATTCTCACCCAAGGCTGCCTAACAGACAACTGACTTGGAAAAGGGGGATTGACTATATAAACCATATGACTTTGATGTGTTATAATTCAGTGCATGGAGAAAGTCTGAAATAAGTGATAGTCATCCCAAATTCCTGTGTCAGCACCATTCAGGTGCCGCAATCCTACATAATCAAAGAAAAATTATATACATATACACATGTAAAGCCACACTCTTTAAGTACCTCAGGACAGCTCCATAGACACAAGGTCCAGAGCTTCTGGACCATCTGATCACCCTGTGTGTAGGGGATGGTGTTTGGGTTTGAAGAATACCCCAAAAGGGAGAAACAAGGAGTGGGGTCCAGGAGGATCCAACCAGGATTCATAAACCTGCTCAGAATGTTACAGCCCTGGCTGTTCCCAGAAATCGGAGGAGTAGCCTTACAAATTTTTGAGAAAGTCACTTTAAAGGACAGTGAGATGTTACAAAGTCTCAAGCAAAGGTCCATGTGCAATTTCTTTCTAAGGAGAGAAATTGTTGGCTGTTGAGTTCAATGTTTATAGTCAACAATATATATTAAACAAGGTGTCTTTAGGCAGAAATTCATAAATTGCAAGGTTATATACCAATGAATTAATGATAATGATAAGGCTTATAGCAACTGAACCCTTCTTTTCCTTAGGAGCAATGGTTACAGGTTTACTGATTCAGCGCTCACAATGACTTCATAGAACACATCTACCTCTGGGCTCTGAGGGGAGATAGGCCTTTGCAGCTGTGAGGAAGTTTCAGCTCCTGTGGCCCCAAGGGCAAGGGAAGTTCCAGCTCACTGGCATTAGCTTGGGAGAGTTTGGGATGCCACTCCAAGTGCTGGGGTACCCACCCAGCCCCCTAGGACACTGGACTAGCCTGGAGAGGTTTCACAGGTTTGAGTGACTATGCCCAGCAACCTTTATTCAAACAGCAGAACAAGCAGGCTCTGAGAGGGGAAGTGGGCCTGTGAGGTGGCGAACAGAGTTCCAGCTCCCTGGCTCTGGCCCGGGAGAGTTTGGGATATCACTCCCAGTGCTTGGAAGCCCACCCAGCCCCCAGGACACTGGACTAGCCTTGAAAGGTTTTGTGGGCTTGAGTGGACCATGCCCAGTGACCTTCATTCAACCAGGGGAGCCAAGACCCAAGAGTCCCAGGAGGTGAGGGTGCAGGACATGATTCCCAACTTGCTCAGGGAAAGTTCTGGAACATCGCTTGAAATGTGGAAACATAGGAAAATGACAAAGCAAAAGACCAAAATGCAATCTCAAACCTCCAGCCATTCCCAAGAAAGCCTGGGAGCCACATACATAGAAAAAAATACTAGTCATACACGTGAAATACCTGAAATATGAACTGAAATAAAGAAGCAAGTATGGGAAGCTATAAAGGAACTCAAATTAGAAATAATCTCCCAGGTAAAAGAAGAAATGATAAAAGTAGTGAAAGAAATAATGAATGCATCTAAAGAAGACACAGCTAAAATATTAGAGGAACAAAGCAAACAGATAGAATCCCTGAATGAACAGAATACATAAAGCAGACTCAAAGAGATATACAGGAAATCAAAAATTCTATTGAAAGTTGCCAAAACTGCCTCAGTGAAAGTGAAGATAGAATTTCAGACCTCAAAGATAAGATTGCAGCTAGTGAACAGGAAAGATCTTCTAAAAATAACAAGGAATCAGGAAATAACAATTCAACAGTTGCAAGATGATGCAAAGAAAAACAACATAAGATTAATAGGGATAAATGAAAAAGAAGGGACAACACAAATGATATCAAAAGGCTATTTCCAGAAGTAATAGCTGAAAATTTCCCAAACATGAGAATGGAAACTGACATTCAGATTAGTGAAGCATATAGAACTCCAAATAGCCATAACCAAAATGAAACTACACTCAGACATATAATAATCACCATCCCAGAAATCCAACATAAGAACAGAATATTAAAAGCTGTTAGAGAGAAAAGACAGGTCACCTATAAAGGAAAACCTATCAGAATCACAGAAGACTTCTCAACACAAACAATGAAGTCAAAAAGAGCATGGAGTGAAGTACTTTAGATCCCAAAGGAAAATGACTTCCAACCCAGACTAATGTACCCTGAAAAACTGTACTTCAAAATGGATAGAGAAATAAGATACTTCCATGATAAAGAACAGCTGAAGAACTTCATGATCACCAAACCAACCCTGCAAAGAATACTCAAAGACATTCTAGATACACATAGGAAAAAAACCACTAAGCAAGAAAGACAATTAAACAGAAGGGAAAGATAAAGATACAACAGCAGAAAGATAACATGTCAACAATAAACCAATATATAACACTGATAATCACTAGTGTAAATGGCCTCAATTCACCAATTAAAAGAAACAGACTGGCAGAATGGATCAAGAAACAACATCCAAACATATGCTGTCTTCAGGAAACCCATCTAACCCAAAAGTAAACTCATAGACTGAAAGTCAAAGGATGGAAAACAATACTTCATGCAACAGGAACCACCCCCCCAAAAAAAGCAGAGGCAGCTTTTCTGTTTGCAGACAATGTGAACTTCAAACTGAGAATGATCCAAAGAGATAAAGAAGGTAACTACATACTTATTAGGGGAAAACTTCAAGAGGAAGAGATAGCAATCTTAAATATATATGCATCCAATGCCAGAGCACCCAGCTATACAAAGCAAGTATTAATGGAAATGAAAAATCAGATAAGCAATAACACAATTATAACAGAAGACCTTAACACGACATTGACACAAAGGGACAGATCAACTAGACAGAAAATCAGCAAAGAAATAACAGAACTTAATGACACCTGAAAACAAATGGACTTGAGAGATGTATACAGCGTGCTCTACCCAACAACATCACAATATACATTCTTCTCAGCAGTACATGGGACATTCTCTAAAACAGACCATATACTAACCCTCAGAATATATTTAAGTAAATGCAAAATAATTGAAATTATCCCATGCATGTTATCGGATCATAGCACCATGGAACTAGAAATTAATGACAAAAGAAACTGCAAAAACCCCACAAACACATGTAAGTTGAATAATACACTCTTGAGCAATCAGCGGGTGACAGAAGAAATTAAAGAAGAAATGAAACAATATCTACAAGCAAACGAAAATACAAATATAACTTACCGGAATCTGTGGGATGCAATGAAAGTGGTTCTCAAAGGAAAATTTATTGCACTGAGCTCCCAAATTAGGAAAACAGAACAAACACAAATAAACAACCTGATACTGCACCTCAAACATCTAGAAAAAGAAGAGCAAGCCAAGCCCAAATCCAAAAGAAGGGAGGAAATTATAAGGATCAGAGCAGAAATTAATGCAATAGAGACTAAGAAAACAATACAAAGAATCAATGAATCAAAGGTTCTTTGAAAGAATAAAATTGATAAGCCCCTTGCCAACCTAATTTTAAAAAGGAAAGAAAAGACTCAAATTCATGCAATACAGAATGAAAAAGGCAAAATCACTACCTACTCTGTGGAAATACAGATCATCAACACCTATTTTGAAAAGCTCTACTGTCATAGGTTCGATAACACAGAAGAAATGGAGAGATTCCTAGAAACATGTGAACCACCAAAGCTGGATCAAGAAGATGTAAAACTGCTGAATAATCCAATTTCTATTAATGAAATTCAAAATGTAATTAAGTCCTTACTAACAAAGAAGAGCCCAGGCCCAGACTGATTCACTGCAGAATTCTACAAGAAACACAAAGAAGACTTAATGCTGACACTCCTCAAACTGTTCAATGAAATTGAAAGGGAAGCAATTCTCCCTAAGTCATTCCTGGAAGCAAATATTACTCTAGTACCCAAACCTGAGAAAGACCCAACTAAAAAAGAGAACTACAGGCCAACCACCCTAATGAACATAGATACAAAAATTCTCAATAAAATATTGGCAAATAGGATGCAGCAAATCATCAAGGAGATTATACACCATGACCAAGTGGGATTTATCCCAGCATGCAGGGATGGTTCAACATATGTAAATCAATAAATATAATCCACCATCTCAAATAGAGCAAAAAGTAAGAATCACATGATCATTTCTATAGATGCAGAAAAGCTTTAAATGATAAGATCCAACACTCATTCATGATAAGAACCTTACAGAGCATTGGAATGGATGGTCTCTACCTCAATATTATAAAGGCTATCTATGACAAACCAACAGCCAGTGTCATATTAAATGGCCAAAAACTGAAAGCCTTTACCTTAAAATCAGGCATAAGAAAGTGCTCTAAGGGATATAACTGCATGTATGTTTGAGTGTGTAAAATAGATGACCATATTGCTGAATCTTTGTTGGATCTTTGAGCAAAACTGTTTGTAGTCTGACTGTTTGAATATTTACCATGTACCCTTTAACTTTGTAACTTGAACATCTACATCCAGGATGACAGTATGTAACTTATAAGTTACTGATTTCTTAGTGGGGGTTTTTCTCATTCTCCTTTTTATTTCTTTCTTTTAGAATTCTGTATTGTTGCTACCCTTTTTTCTGTTTTTTTTTCTTCTCTTTAAATAAAATTTTAAAAATGTATAATTGCTATTGTAAAAAAAGAGGAAATAGGAAGCACTATAAAAGATATAGCTGCATGCATGTTTAGATGTGTGGGGTTGATGACCATATTTCTAGGTTCTTGTTGGATTGTTGAACAGATCTGTTTGCACTCTCACTGCTTTAGTGTCCACTTTGTGTGCTTTAATTCTGTAACTTGAATCACTATTTCTAAAAGAACAGCATGTGATTTATCGACTAGTGATTCTTACTATTTATCTTCTTTTCTTGAAATTCTGTAATATTTCTACCTTTTTCCTGTTTTTTTTTTCTCTTTAAATAAAAAAAGTATGAAAAAAAAATCAGGCACAAGACAAGGATGTCCCTTATCACTGCTCCTATTCAACATAGTACTGGAAATACTAGCCAGAGAAATTAGACAAGAGAGAGAAATAAAAGGAGTAAAGATAGGAAAAGAGGAAGTTAAACTATCATTATTTGCAGATGACATGATACTCTACATAGAAGACCCCCAAAACTCCATTGAAAGACTCCTAGATATAATAAATTCAGCAACGTAGCTGGATACAAAGGCAATACTCAAAAATCAATAAGATTCCTATACACTAACAACAAAATCACTGAGAGAGAAATAAGAGAAGCCACACCCTTTACACTAGCATCCAAAAAAATGAAATACTTAGGAATTAACATAACAAAAGAAGTAAAAGCTATACAGGGAAACTTGTAACTGAAAAAGAAATCGAAGAGGACCTCATAAAATAGAAAGACATCCCTTGTTCATGGATAGGAAGAATAAATATTGTGAAAATGGCCATTCTCCCAAAATTATACAGATTCAGTGCAATCCCAATGAAAATACCACTAACATACTTCATAGATCTAGAGAAATCACTCCTAAAATTCATCTGGAACCAGAAGAGACCTAGATTAGCAAAGGCAATTCTAAGCAGCAAAGCCAAGGCAGGAGGCATCACAATCCTTGATTTGAAGTTATAGTATAAAGCCATCATAATAAAATCAACATGGTACTGGAATAAAAACAGACCTGAAGATAAATGGAATAGACTAGAAGAAACAACCACAACTATGAACACACTCAACCACCTTATCTTTGATAAAGGGGCCAAACATGTTCACTGGAAGAACGACAGTCTCTTTAATAAATGGTGCTGGGAAAACTGGCTATCCATATGCCAAAAACTAAAACTAGACCCATGCCTATCACCATGTACTAAACTAAAATCTAAATGGATCAAAGATCTAAATATTAAAATAAACACTAAATCTGTTGGAAGACAAAGTAGATAAAAATCTTGAAGACATAGGGTTAGGTAGAGAATTCATGAACAAGAACCAAACTGCATGGGAAATACTTCCCAGAATCAATAACTGGGATCATGTCTTATTAAAGAGTTTCTGCAAGTTGAAAGAAATCTCCAGCAGAGTGAAAAGAAAACCCACAAACTGGGAAAAAAAATCTTAGTGAACTGTCCCTCAGACAAAAGACTTCAGTCTAGAACTTACAAAGAATTTTTAAAAAATCAGACCCCCAAAATTCAAAGACCCAATCCAAAAATGGGCATCCGAGATGAACACACAGTTCTCAGATGAAGAAATACGAATGGCAAATAAATACATGAAGAAAATGCTCACCATCATTAGTCATTAGAGAAATGCAAATTAAAACCACACTGAGATTCCATCTCACTCCAGAAAAAATGGCCAGGATCAACAAAACTACCAACAACAAATACTGGAGAGGCTGTGGGAAAAAAGAACTCTTCTGCACTGTTGGTGGGAGTGTAGACTGGTGCAACCACTGTAGAGGTCAGTCTGGAGATTCCTCAAAAAACTGGAATTGGAAGTCCCATTTGACCCAGCTATTCCACTCCTAGACATATTCCCAGAACGGAAAACATCATACCACTGTGATATATGGGCACCCATGTTTATAGTGGCACAATTTGTAATAGCCATATCTTGGAAACAACCTAAGTGCCCATCAACTGAGATATGAATAAAAAAAAATTGTGGTACTTTTATACAATGGAGTACTACTCAGCTATAAAGAATGATCACATTGAGATATTTATAAATAAATGGATGCAACTTGAGACCACACTCATAAGTGAAATAAATCAAACTCACATGTATAAACACTGTATAGTCTCCCTAGTGAAAGAAAAGGTAACAGTACATAAGATTCTATGGTAATCATGGATCCCCATTATATTGCTTTGAAGACTTGTAATGTTTTCATTCATTGGTTGGAATGGTTTTATTCTGTTTTACTTGACCTTATTGTGTGTGATGGTATGAACAGCTACTTTGAAGAAAACAACACATTTTGGCAGGCATTGCTGATTTAATATTATCTGGCTTTGAAATACTGCCATGCTTTTGTTCTTCTATTACTATTGGTTCTATCACATTGTGTCTTACTGGATTTTAATATGTGTAATAATATTAACAAAATTTTTATGGAAAATGAGATATCATAGAAGCCATTGTTCATTTTCTGTTATTTGGTTCAGAATACCTTGTAATAGTTTCATTCTCTTGAATGCTTTTATTCTATTTTCTTATGTTTGATATTATTGTTTATGAAGCTATGCTCAACTATTTCAAAGACAGATATTATGGTAGCTACTGTTGATATCCAGTTGTCTTGTTGTGAAGTGCTGTGTTGTTTGTATTGTTCTATTCTGATCTGTGTTGTTCTGTCATCTTTTGTTTTATTCTCTGTAAAATAAAATTTTTAAAGAAAGAACAGATCTACCTCAAATCATGACAATCAACCGTACTATTACCACTTTAGCAGGTAATTAATATAAAAATTATTTGTGCCTGGTTTATATTATTTTGTATACAAAAGCTTCAGTCTTGGGTGTGTACTATACCTCGAGTACATCTTTAGCCTTAGTTACCTTCAGCGTGTTCAGCACTCTCATGTCATTAATTTGTCTACACATTATCTTGCTATTTTTGTATTTCTGTCTAAAGACACCTTATGTAATGTATATTATGAACTGTTAATATTGAACTCCTGTGCTGAGTAACTACTTTTCCAGCCAGCACAGATCTAGCACATGGCACTATGAAGAAATCAAGAGGGTCCGGCAGAGCTCCCCAAACTTTACCACCCACACCTCTGTCCCTTTGTAGAACTAGACCTCTTTCCCAACCCCTCTCTGGGAAACATTGCCCCATCCCAATTAGTGTTTTCCTTTATAGTATCTTTTTTTTTAATCTCTCTACTAGTTTAATCCTCATCATATATAGGTGCTTGTTTTCCCATTTTAAAAAACAATAAAAAAGGGGTTTTATGTGTATATAAGCTGTAACACATAGCGAACCATTCCCCTTCTTCTCTCTTGATGATGCTCTAGCCCTGTGAGACCAAAGCTATGGCACGTATGCTGTAGTGGGTACATATAGCCCTCTCTGAGGTGATGTCATGAATTGTATAAGCTGTTTTATCTAAACTAAAACCTCAAAATTCAGGTTTTAGTGCCTCAGTGTTGGCACTTTGTGATAAATAAGTAGGTTTTGGGTTGCATTTGGGGCATGCAGTCTCTAAAAGTTTTGTCATCTCTGTTGGCCCATTTCTATCCAAGAGAAATTTAATTTTGACTTCCATGTGTACATCTGAGTTAGCATTATCCCTATCATTTGTTCATTCATCTGCTTTCTTTGACTAGCCTGCCATTAGGGAAGTGATAATTTGCTATTCATATTTTATTCAGAAAATTTGCTATATTAGGCATCTTCTATGTACAAGGCACTGTGACAGATCCCAAGGATACTTTGATGAGGAAAATAAACATATCCTGTCCTAAAGAACTTGACAAATTGACAGGTGAGCCCTGTGGTAATCAAACCTCAAAAGCCTGAATAAGCACGAGCCATGATACTTAGATGGCGTTTTAAGAACATTTAACAAGAGATCTGACCCAGTTTGGGAGATCAGATTCTCCTGAAGAAGAAATGTTAGGCTAAGTCAAAGTTTAGTGCAACAGAATCAAGTTCAACCCATAGAAATGAAACCTCCAAGACAGCAAATAGATTATTTCATTTCAGATGCTCTACATTTAAGTAAGTTCTTGACATACAACAGGTGCTCAATAGATATTTTTGAGTAACAAATGAACTATATTTTAAAAAGCAAAGGAAAACAAAGGGGAGAGAGAAAAAGCATGCAGTGCAATGCTATAAGAGTAGCAAAAACCCCATGGCAGGAAAGAATATGATGTCTCGAAGTGACTTACAGGATAAAGACAGGGAAGAAAAAGGAGGGATGAGATGAGGAGCAAACCATGAATGTGTCACTGACTACGTTAAAGCCTTTATTTTTCAACATAAGAGACATGGCAACATAAGGAGATGTCATGACCAGATTGGGCCTCAGGGCAGACAGTGAAGTAAGTGCTGGGCTGATTTGAGTCATGCCGACAAACAGGGGACTTTAATAGCACCTTGACTGCAATGGTGGCTGAAGACACACATACTAAAAAAATGGATTTGAGAAACAATTAAAGATAAAATCCACAGGAGTGGGTCACCAGAAGTTTAAGGCTACCCTGGGCTACACAGTGAGTTCAAGATGAGCTTGAACTACATAAGGACACCCTGTCTCCAAAAAAAAAAAAAAAATCACAGATAATAACAGTGACAGAGAGAGAGAGAGATGAAGAAGGGCCACTTGGTATCACTTTGTGTCAATCAAATGGGCAGGGAACCATTTTCAGAGAAAAAACCAAAGGAACAACATTTGTCTTGGGAGATGAGGCAGAGCTTATTTGGGGACATTTTTAGCCTGAAGGAACTTACAAGAGTCAGTAGCAATGTGAAAAAGGCAGTGCTCTGGGCTGGAATTCAGAGAAGTCTGGAGTAGGTATAAATCTGGAAGTTATGGTGTAAAATAATAACTGAACCCCACTACCTGGCCCATGGAAGATGTTTATTAAATATTTGTTGAACTACTGCACATTTGGTGGGATTGAAATGCAATATAAGGATGTTTTATGAAGATATCAAGTTTGTGGCAACCTGGGGCTTCTAAATAGAAATATCTAAGTGTTTCTGTAAAATCTTATTTTTCTTAGGTTATTAACTATACAAATAAGTTAAATGACATTTAATCATCACCAAATTCATCACATTATTTTATGTTATAATTTATTTTTAATCATATTTCTTGGTTTTTTCATGGTTTCTAACATCACTTGAGAAAAAAGCTACATTGAAGATAGAATCTCATCTATCATACATTAGATAGAAGACATTTTTCTCCAGTAATTTTTATTTCTCTCTGTTTTTGTGCAACATGCATTTTTCTGTCTAAAATAATAATGTATTATCTTGTGTTCATAAATCATATTTAGACTCAGATACTATCAAACAACATAAATTCAAATAAAGTGTCTAAAAAAAGCAGAGCCTCAAAAAAGTTTATTAAATGAAATTGGGTTGAGAAATCACTGGTATCTGATCTTTCCTTTTTTTTTCATTATTTATTTCCTTTTATCTCTGTAGTCAACTTCTTTCTTCTCCCCTCCCCAAACATTCTAGAGTGTTTACAAAATTTCTTAGCATGAGTTTTTTTTGAAATGCATATTTATTTTATTGTGTAGATATAATTAATTTATATAAGTGGAAATAGGATACATATCTCATTGTCTTAATGTTTTATGGAGCTAGAACAGAAAGTGCAAGCCTAGGGAACTTCAAAAAAACCAGAGATTTAGTTCTTACAATTGTGGAGACTGGGAAATCCAAGGTTGGGGCCTACATTTGGGGAGGTCTTCTTATTGCCTTAGCCCGTGATAGGAGGAGAAAGGGCAAAGGAGTATGCGTGAATGCACAAGAGAACAGAAGCTTGAATTTACAAACCCAAGCCCTTTGCTAAATGGCACTAACCGATTCAGCAGGGTGGATGTCTCACAGCCTACAGCCCCACCTCCCAACACTGTTGCATTGGGGATTGAAATTTCAAAACATGAACTTCATCCACCATGCATATTCTTTCTTACCTTCCACTCAGCGCTGTCTAATAAGGTCTGTCCATGTTACTAGAGCAAAACTGAACCTGCTGCCTGATGGGGAACACCATATTCCTCCTTCTAAATACTGAGAGTCACTTTCATGTTACAGAAGCTCTCAGGTGACATGATCTTTCCCCTCCTTTTAAGTCCCTCAGTAAAATGCTGCCACAGTGCAATCCTTGGAAACACAGACAGCCATGTGTAGGATAAAGATTGCCTCTTTCTTCTGTGAGGACCGGAGGCCTTCCAAAGCCTGTATTTCCATCTATGCATTCTTTGTCATATTCAAAATCCTCATCATCATAGCAGGGACAAGGGAGGTGTCCTACAGACAGAATGACAGACATGTGTGTGCTTCTGTGTACCCCACAAGAATTGTCTCACCCAGGTTTTCTGATCATCCACTGCAAAACAAAGTTAGTAGTTAAAATATTTATTCAAAGACTCGTTCAACCACTTTAATATAAGCAGATGAATAGACTGTGATATCAGAAAGGTATTTCCTACCAAGATTTCACATTTTAGCATTTCCGAGACAGCCTTACTTACTCATTTCATGTATATACATATACATTAGCGTGGGATTGAACCCAAAGGCCTCAAACATGCTATGCTATGCCACTGTTATATACTATGAACTACATCTTCAGCCACTCTATAATTCCTGAGATATCCTGATTAGCCATGAGAGTGGCATCCAAGATACTATGCCTACATGATGTCAGCAGACATCCAAATATAAATTTTCTCTTTATATTTAGAGAATGAGGTCATATTGAAGCTGAGATAGTTTCTTGTATAAATTGTGGAATAACTTTCACAAAAACAATAATTATTCCAAATTTTTCTTGGTTCTTTTCTCTTCCAATTTTTTTTTAATATCATACTTTCTAACAAACTTTTAACCACAAAATTTTATCATCATAATTTTTATGACAGTGTTAGTTCCATCACAAGTGAATGCATAATAGTATTTTCTCAAGTTCACACATGAAACCCTTCCCTTATGCACATTGTACTAGCTAAGTAGCCCTTATCGAAAATGCTTGGAAAAATAAGTGTTTTGTATTTCAGATTTTTTTTTTGAATTTTGGAATATTTACATATACATAATGAGATGTCTCAGGGTTAGGACCTAAGTCCAAACACAAAATTCATTTATGCTTCATATATGCCTTATACATATAAACAAAAGTAATTTTACAATATTTTGGTGGGCTGAATTTAGATTCTAGTGGATTAATTCTTTCTTAGTTCAACAAAGTTTCATGGCATAGAATTTTCCACTTTGTGGCATCATATTGATGCTCTAATAGTTCAGACTTTGGAGTATTTTTGGATTTCAGATTTTCAGATTATATATGCTCAACTGAATTTTCTCCCTCACCTAAAAAAAAGTGCTCTGAGTAGTTAAATGAGGTGTTAGTGCTTTTAAATTATTATCAGTGTTTTCATTTTCCACATTAAAGAACTGTTGCCTTACTGCACTTAAGATGACAAGATTCACTAGAATATCCACTCTGGTTTGATTATTACCTGCCTTTGAAGTTTTATACTATCTACAATGTTTTATTTTTACTAATATTGCTATGTACTACTATATTCAATTATGCCTGATGATATAGACAATTCTATTGAAGATAATAAGAAACAACACAGCAATCATTGTAGATTACCTTGTACTGTGGTTTTATATGACTTTTTGGTTTCATGTTTTCATAGGAATTTGTTTTGTTTTGTCTTGCTAAGTTTTGTTTTTCCCTCTAATACAGAAAAGATATAAATACATGAAGAGATTCATGCATGCGTAGCTGTTTACACTCTCACTGTTTGAATATCTACTTCATGTGCTTTAATTTTGTAATTTGAACAACTATTTCTAAGAGGACAATATGTAACTTATCAACTAGTGATTTCTTATTGTTTATCTTTTTTTTGAAATTCTGTATTATCTCTACCCTTTACATGCTTTTGTTTCTCTTTAAATAAAAATAAAAAATAAAAAAAGAACTGTTGCCTTATGAATGAGAGAAAAGATTTTGGATTCACAGGGGACTTTGTTTTAAGGCACTAAGTGTATTTTCTTAGGGGTTTTGTAAACTTCAGCCATCTGTTGCTGAGTTATGAGGACCAAATACTTCTTTGCAAGTGAAATAAGCAGGGTAGTGTCCATGTAAGACAAATTATCTAAAGAGCTAGAAAAATGGATCAAAGTCAAACTGAAGTCATAAAGAACATGTTAGCAACTGTCCTAGTGCTGTCTTGGCAAACATCTTCACACAGTGTGCTATTTGTAGTGTGCGATCACAGATAACCACTCAGCTGAACAGACACATTTGGCACTTGTTTAATGTAAATCTCCCTCTTGGTTTCTTTGGCATCTCACTCTTCTACAGGGAGAGCCCTGCATGGAAAAGTTAACTTAACCAAAAGAGTCTCACCCTAGTTCATCAACCGACAAGGGGGATCCACTGGAATTATCGCTGTCCTTGGGAAGAATCATGAGGAATACAAAACATATCTTCACGATGTCCTCCTTCTACAGAAAACCATCTCAACAACTAAGTCACAAGATAAGGCTGGCAACTTGACCATACCACCCATCCTCCTACAATTGAAGCAGAAATATTTACTTTCAAAACGAAAACCGTTTGTGCTTTCATTGTTTGATAGTTTGGCCATTTTTTGTGCCCAAAAAAACTACTACTTCTAAGATAGAACAACTACTTCTAAGATAACAATATGCAATATATTAACTAGTGTTAATTTCCTACTTTTTTTTTGAAATTCTGCATCATTTCTTTTTTTTGTTAGTTTTGCTTTTTTAAAATAAAAAAATTAAAATTTAAAAAAAAAAGATG
Source organism: Hydrochoerus hydrochaeris (assembly GCA_004027455.1). Classification (NCBI taxonomy): domain Eukaryota; kingdom Metazoa; phylum Chordata; class Mammalia; order Rodentia; family Hydrochaeridae; genus Hydrochoerus; species Hydrochoerus hydrochaeris. Next base: position 417,905 of record PVLA01000632.1, read on the forward strand.
AATTTACCCAAAGGAATGGATGCCTGGAAGAATGCTGACTATTGGAGCATCTTTTGAAAAAATTAATATTTCATTACTCTGCACTTCTCTCATACTGGCTGCTGCTGGCTTCCCTTGCAGTTAAGGGTGAGGCTCACCTTTGCTGCCTCCAGCTCCTCTGCTGCGCTCTGCATCTGTGCCGCGCGGTCTTCTCACCCAGGGCTGTTTTCCAGAAAGCACCCTTCTTTCTTTATGAGTTTTTCTCTTCCATCTAATGATTGGGTGAAAACACGATACTGAAACTTCACATCTCTAGAAAGGGGCATCCTTCCAGTTTGGATGAGGAATAGCTGCTTAGCACACTGTTTCTCCGGAAGAGGAAGCCAGATGGGCCAGGGTGGGCAGGACCCTGATGAGACTGGAGAGGCACGGGAGGACTTCAGGTGTAAGGAGGTGGCGACCCTGTGCACGTACAGCTGGGAAAGTGAGCCTCTCAGATTTGGCGCCTAGGTTCCTCACTCCCCTTGCCCTCAGAACCCTGAATGCCTACTTCTTGCTTCTTTTAGCTGCCTTGTTTTCTTACATTGGCTTTCCAGGTGACACAGTTATAAACCTAGTGAGTAATTCTTCCCCCTATCCCTGCCCAGCATCAGGGATTAGACCAGGGCTTTTGCACAAGCTACCTCCTCAACCTTTTCTACTTCATTTTATTTTATTATTATTCTACTGATGCAGAATCTTGCTAAATCACTGATTTGCCCAGCTGGGCTCCAACTTGCAGTCCTGCCTCAGCCTCCCAGCATACTGGGATTACAGGTGTGTACCACCACACCTGTCACCTACTGGGTAATTATGATGTAAACATTTAAAACAGGATGCAACCAATCTGGAAGGCTCTTCTGTCAAAGAAAGTTAAGTTTATTCTTTGAAGTAGAAGAAGTAGGATTTTGATATATGCATTCTTCCTCAAAATCGTAAGGGAAATTTGGTTGATTTTAAATTAATTTTTCCAACCTTCAAAATCATGTGAGAGAAGTCCCTCCCCATGTGACTCTATGTGTCACAAACTTGAAATCAAATAACAGATAAAAAGGCTCCTACTGGGTGTGATGGAGTATTCCTATAATCCCAGCATTCAGGAGGCTGAGGCAGGAGGTCGGCCTGGGCTTTACATATGTGAATTAAAAGCCAGCCTGCACTACATAGCAAGACCCTGTCTTAAAAAAAATTCCTACAGATCACATTGTCTATGATGGCAGCAAGAGGCACTGCTCCGTTCTGGAGCCAGCCAGGAGCTGGCTGAAACCAGGTCAGGCTCTGGGAGAAAAAGAGAAGAGCTGCCCAGGTCCCCAGAGATGCCTGCAGGGATAGAGTCACCCACAGGGGAAAGCCCACCTCTCGAGAGTGGTAGAGCTCCTGTCACACTTGCAGGTGGGGTGAACTCTCTAGTCAGTCCCAAACCCAGTGCTGAGGGCAGTGAGAGTCCATGCAGGTGTCAAGGCCAGGGAGGTGCATTGCAGGTGACATGCAGGTGAGTGCTTAGCTATCTCTACACTTCTCACCTGCCTGGGCTGACTAATGTTTGGTTCCCTGGCCCCTTTGCCCTGCCAGAAGGTCCCTCTGCACCACAGCTCCAGCTCTTAGCCCTTGCTGACAGGTGGGTTCAGCCGTGAGGTGAGGGGCACTGTGGTAGGGAGAAACTGAGATGAGAAAATGCTGCAGTCACCACCTGGCATGGCTAAGTAGCCTCAATCACAGCCTCTCGTAGGTGTCAGGACTCCTGTTTTCAGGGCTCTGATGACACTTTTCTTCTGGCCTGCTCAGGTCTAGTTAGTGGTGGCCCCAGCTCCTCCTTTGAGGCCTTCACCATAACTGGTTAGTTCCCTTAACTCTGTCTTTACTGCTGTAGATAGTCAGCTTTTTAGTTAAACTCTTTCAAGTGGAATTCTTTCTTGCTAGAAGGCTGCCTGACGTATCTGATATATAGGATAATCCCTACTTTATACAGTTGTTTATACAGATAAGTTCTCTTAGTTTCTCGCTAAAGAAAAAAAGAAGCAAAGCAGTGATCTGACTTGAACTAAAAATGTAGGATAATTCTAGGAGAGAAAAGTGTAAATCTAGAAAAGGGGTTGTATTAGGGTAATAGAACCAAGTGTGTGTGTGTGTGTGTGTGGAACATATAAGGAATAATTATACATATGCTTAATATTTGAATTTTTAGAATTCATTATAGTAAAACATACTACCATTAATCCCCCTTGAAATACTCTCCCTCCATTTGAACACACCTATTCTATCATTCTCACCACTTTGTGAAACAGTCTGGAAGTCCTCTTTGCTAAGCATGGTTATGAGGTGTGATCAGAACCGTGGTGAGTGCTGCTGCTGACTGCTAACTAATGGGAAGGCAGGCTTGTAAAATACTGTGGGCTTTTCTTCTCCCCCTGGTTCACCCTATCCGGCACTGTGTGACTTCTGAATCTTCCCCAAAGTCAACATGACTATGAGAGGTAAACACTTTGGGTTGGTTCAAGAAATTCAGGTACCCCAGTACAACTACAGATGCCAAAGAGGACTTCCAGAACTGCTTCAGAAAGTGGCAGGAAGGATGGACAAGTGTGTTTGAAGTGAAAGGGAGGATTCTGAGGCAGGTAAATGATAATGTGTGTTTTACTATAAACATTTTTAATTTAAACATTCCCCATTTTTATAACACTTCACATATATGTGTGTGTAATATATATATAATATATAGATATATATATGATATATATATGGTGTGTGTGAGTGTGTGTGTGTGTGTGTGTGTGATCTGCTGGAAAATTCCCTTTTGCTCGGGAAGGCAAGTATTTCTCTTCTACTCAAGCGTTTAATTAGGTGGCCCATCCACATTATGGAGGACCATCTACTGCATCTAAAGTTGACTGAAAAATGGTTAATCTTCTCCAAAAACACCCTTCAAATTGAGACATAAACTTAACCATCCCAGAAATCTTGATAATTTTCAAACTAAATAGAAATCCTCAATACCAGGAGGTAATTGGACCAATTGAAATTATTTTTATTATTATTATTCTGCACAGCATCCTAAACTTAGTTTCCTCTGCTTTTGAACACATATGGGACACATTTTTAATTATTATTTCATTTACCCAGATGTCTAAAAGAAGGGGTTTTTTTCATTCATCTAGCTAAAATGAAACTCAAATATAAACATGCACAAAACCCACATTTAAATGTTTTATATTTGTGCCACTTAAATAAGTCAAGCCAAGTGCCTCTTGACATTCACGAATCCCTGGTTCTGGAGTTAAGTGGCATCATCCTCCCACGCTCATTAGACAGCACGCGATGTGCAGTGTGGGGGTGACGGTGCCCGGCACATGGCAGGCTCCTCCCGGGAGGTCTGCATTACCTAATGTGCCTTCTCAAACCCACTAAACATCACGACATCCACTAAGCATCATGACAAACATATACTTTATTGTGTAAGTGCATTGTTCAGATGAAGCCTGTGCGTTCAGTCTTTCTAATTAAAGTGGCCAAGAATGTGTTTTTAATCTTCTGAATCGAATTCTCTTTTGTGTGATAGGCAGAGAATGGCAATTTTCAAGAATCTTTAAAGAAAAAGAAACTAATCACTCATGTGGAAAAACTGTTTTGTGAGACTCTGGGGGTATATATGTTGAAGTGATAAGAATCCTCATTTAAAAGAGATAAAATTGTTCCCAATTTTACAAGAATCATTTACATAAAGATAGAAATGGCTTCTCGAAAGCTTTTCTCAGTAGTGTTAATTCCCATTCAGTCAAGTGCAGTGGTGGCATTGATTATTTTAATGGGCCTCAGAATTCACGCTGGGTATCATGTTCCACAGCCTGGGCATCATTTTGGAGAGTGGCAAAGCATTTCTTCCATTAACACAGAACTTAATGTTGTCATAATTTTTAATCAAGAAAATAAGTTAACTCTGTGATCCACCTTTTCTATCAGAGTTCACAGGTTGGTAGACAGAAAAACATAACAGTTACTCTCTGGGGTTGTACTGAAAGAGGGGGGTTTTGTGGTGTAACACAGGTGTGACATAGTAGTTCCCCCCATTCCTTTCCATTAGAGAGACCATTTGTAAAAAACACGAGTAGAAAATACAAATGTTAATGCACGTTTGATAATTTGTTACTAACTGAAAGGAACTGAGGTATGTATCCCTTCACATCAGTTAGACTTGGGTCCTATGCTAGTGTCAGTTCACCTGTCCCCTGGCCTGAACTCCAACAATGACACTGCTGAGTTCAGTTTAAAAGTCCAATAATAAGGGGTTGGGGATTTAGCTCAGTAGCATAAGCGCCTGCCTTGCAAGCGTGCGGTAGTAAATTTGATCCCCGGTACCAATAAAAAAATTTTTTTTCAAAAAAGTCCAATACTACTCAGGCATGGTGGCATATGTCTGTAATCCCAGCCCTCTAGGAGGCTGAGGCAAGAGGATTGAAAGTTCAAGCCCAGCCTTGACAAATTAGGGACTGAGAATGTGTCTCCAAAAAATTATTTTTAAGGATTAGGGATATAGCTCAATGCAAAGGTCTCTAGGCTGAATCTTTAATACCACCAAAAGAAAACAAAAATCCTCTGACATCTTTTGCCCAGGACAGACGACCTGTGTGTCTCATATTTTCAAAACAAAAATTGAGGATGGATCAAAAGAGATATGCTCCAAATATAAAATGGTACAGCTGCCATGGAAAAGAGAGTAGTGGTTTCTGTAAAAGGTAAATATAAAACTATCGTACAATCCAGCAATTTCATTTCTAGGTATGTGCCCAAAGAAATCGTAAGGCCCCAAAGAGTTATTTGTACACCAATGTTCCTAGTAGAATTATTCACAGTAGCCAGAATGTGGAAGCAGCTCATCTGTCCATTGAGAGAGGAATGGAAAAGCCAAAATTTGACATTATACAGCATTAAAGAAAGGGAAATTTGGTAGGTGCTACAAAGATAAACCTTGCAGACATTATGTTAAGTGAAACACAAAAGGCTAAATATATCATATGATTCTGTTACATGAGATACCTAGAATAATCAAATTCATAGAGATAGTAATCAGAACAGGGATTATCAGGACCCAAGGAGGATGAAATGAGGAGTTAGTGTTCAATTAGTGCAGAATTTCAGTTCTGAATGATGCAAAGGTTCTGGAAATGGATGGTGGAGATAGTTGCACGTTGTGGTTGTATTTAAAGCCACTAAATTACACATTCAAAGATGGCTAAAATATTAATCTTTATGTTATGTGCATTTTACTACAATAAAAATTATACACGGTCCAAAGGGATCTTCCATTCATATCCATATAGAGAAACTATGGCAGCATTGCCAAAACATTCATTTTCAACTTAAAAGTTGAGCTGAGTAAGCTCACCCATCATTGAGGAGCTTCATTATTATAACAATAATAAATACTGGTAAATTGTATATGGTTTTCATTCTAATCCATTGTGTGATTTTAGTCATCCTCAATTAGTTCTATTGCTGTCTTCATGAAAGCTCGGGTAAAGCCCCTCCTGCACAGCAAGGGGAAGAGACTGAGAGCAAAGAAGCCTGACGACTGTTACAGTGAAGATTCTGGACATATGAAGATCTGAAGTTTTGAGTTTTACCCTTTCGAAGGAGGTGCCCATATTAGTCAGTTTCTCATTACCATAATGCAATGCTGTGAGCCACGAACTTACAAGGATGCATTATTGTATAAGTTATTTATTAACTTATAAGGAAAGGATCTATTTAGTTCATGGTCTGGAGGTCCCAGACTTCTCTGTAAAAGAAGCTGGTGGCAATTGTGGGGAACCCATGGCAGAACAAGCCCCTCAAATCATGAACCAGGAGGCAATGATGGAGAGACTGGTGTCCCACAGTCCCCTCCAAGGGCATAGTCCCAATGATCCAACTACCTCCCATTAGACCCCACCCAGGGTTTCAAGCCTTTAGCACATAGACCCTTAGGAGACTTTCAATATTCAAACTAAGCAAGTGCCCTGCCCACATTTACTTCTGTCCATGAGTGCAATACAGTCAACAGTAACTAGCAAGACATGAAAGAGCTAGAATTTAACACTGAATTAAACAAAAGGTAAAACTGACTTATATAGTCATTTCATAAGCAGTTCCATTAAGAGCATTGGCAAGATTCAGAAAGTATTCTCTTGTGCTTGGGATCCATAGTACTAGAAAGGATAGCCATGGGCATGCATGGATGTTGTTATTTCATTTCTCTGTGGTCTCTTAATGCAACTTTTCAAGCATCAGGAGTCAAGAAATAGTTATCCCTTTGCTCCAGATGCTATCTTAATGAGCCATGTAAATTTGAGAACCAAATCTTTTCACTGTGTCCAATTCAGCTGCCTGCTGATAGAGCACTCTATCAGTCTCCTAAAACAAACATTCCTCCTATGTGAAGTCAGTGTTCTTAGCACAGGAAGTAACTGTTGGTTGGTTTTTGTTTGAAATCTTCTATTAGTAGCATGATATGAAAAATGCTTTGGTGTAGGTTGAACTGTGTTAGCTCTTATTTGTTTATCCATGTAACTAAATTAATTGGTGACATACAATTCTCAGATTTTCGTATTTTAATTGTATTTTTGTATATTTTTCTGCACTTGTTTTCTTTTAGGCTTATAGGCTTAATTAAATTTTTTTCTGATCCCTAGAATGTGACTATCTTAAATGAGCCATTTAATCAATTTCTTTGCCATTTATGCATAATTTGATCTGTTTTAAGACTGAGTCATCTAATTAATCAGACTACATAGTGTTTCAAGTTAGTCAGTAAACTAAGCATCTGAGTTTACCTATTTGGGTTTCATAAATGCAAAGATTACTCAATTGGTTTGGGTATGGTAATTTAATTTGCTGACACAGAAAATCATTCTTAGTAAGCTAAACCTGGTATTTGTTTTGTTTTACTTTGCCTTCTTTGTTCTGTCTTATAAATGGTTCCTGTCACTACCTACTTGAAAGACTGAACCCATCTCTATAGTGAATGTCTAGACTAATTGTAACAGTCAACCATGGTCCCCTCCATGAATTCCTCCGTAGAGGTATGATGTCATTTGTCTATTCTGAGTTCCTCCAGCAATTACTACCTAAAAACAGAAAATGTTATTGGAATTCAGGTCAGTAGTTTAAAATTCCTTAATGTTATGCTCCAGTTTACCATCATTATATATTTCATTTTGCCATTTGGTCAAGAACTCTATGTCAAGTGTTTAGGTTATAAAATTCACTATTATAAAATGACTTCTAAACATCTAATTATTTTATATCAGTGATGTGTTGAGCACTTTTAGACCACCAAGCACTGGAGGATTTATGGTGAGCAAAAGTGGGTGAGATCTTATCCTCACAAGACCTACAGACCTGTGTGAGAGACATGACCCTCAAGCCAAGGGCAAAAGATACGCTTAGAGACTGACTTTGTTAGTCACATCTTGTTTTGGTCACTGTGACAAAATAACTGAAAAATACAATTTAAAATAGGAAAGATTTATCTTGGCCCATGGTTTCAGTGCAAAGTTGGCTGATTCCATTAATTTAGGCCTGTGGTGAGGAAGAGACATCACAGTGGAAAGGCCCAGTGGAGCAAAGCTCCTCACCTCGTGGCTGCCAGAAAGCGGAGGGCACGTGAGAGAGCCAGAGAAGAAAGGGCTGCAAGCAAGATGTGCCCTTCAAAGCCAGTGACCTGCTTCACCCACCCAGGCTGCACTCCTAGCAGTCCATGGAGCTATGAGCTCCTCCAGATTAATCCACTTGATGAAGTTAGAGTACTTATGACCCACTCATTCCCCAAAGCCCATCAGCAGAGAGCCAAGCCTTGAACACCATGAGCTTTTCAGGGGACGTTTTGAACACAACCATGACAGTCTCTATTCAAAATGGAGACTTTCTTGAGTAAGATTTATATGTAAGTATATATAGCATACATACAGTGGTGAGTGTGTGTGTGTGTGTGTGTGTGTGTGCACACGTGTGTCCATATACTTGAAGTCATCAGCCCAGTCTTCCAGCTGTAGGGCCTGAACTGGCTCTACCCTAACTCGTTCAGATCACTGCTTAGGGACTCCTGCTGGGTCCTCTAAGCAGCCTGATCTCCTAGGGCTGCCTTATACTTTTAATATATTTGATGGGGACTAAAAACTGCTCAAGTTTTAGGACCACGGTATGTGAAGAATAAATATGAGAGAGAGAGAGAGAGAGAGATGGGAGAAAGAGAGGGGAAGGAAAAAAGGAGAGAAGAGGAAGTCACAAAGTATCTGAGGTCCAAGAAAAAAACATAAGTGAGAACAGATAGAACAGAAGGTCAAAAATGTGGCTGTCAGAGAGATGCAGAATTCCTCCTGCCAGAAGATGGTTGAAAAGCTTCATCACCTCATCCTAGCAAAGTTCACTGTCCTGGGATCACCATCAATCTTTTCCCAGCAGGTTCCCCACTGGCCAGTAAGTCATTCGTCAGACATCTGTTCCATATATTGGATCCAGACACCGTGCCAAGCACTTCACCTACATTAACCCACTTCCTCCTCACTGCAGCCCCACATGGGGTAAACAGAGACTGCCTAACTCCAGGACTGACACAGAGTAAGTAATCAACAAACACTGTAAAACACACTATGTGGGAGTAACTTAAGACCTCATGGAAGCTGATACAAAAAGTTTCGGAGAAGGGTGAGAATTATCTCACCTCCTTTTCCCACTGTCAAGCACAGATGGCTGCCGTGAGTGTTTGGTGAAAGAACAAATCAGTGAATGCATGTCTGAATGAATTAAAAGAAATGAAAACTACACATAGACAAATTGGATTCTGTTTCAAAGCTGTGTTTAAGAGTTGATAATTACAAAAATTATTTCTTTTAAGGCAGGCTTCAACTCTGCTGATAATGTCATTGCTGTGCCTGAATAAAACATTACAAGTTATTTCTTCCTAAAACCATATTTGAATTTAATCTGTTCAATAAAGACAGCTTTCAGGAGATATTTCTCATCTCCTCCTCTGCTGCTGTATATCCTCTGTCCACAAATAACAGGGAAATTTCAGTTTAAAATATTTTCTTTGCAGGAAAGAAAAAAGTCAGAAAGGTGTTTTTTTCGCTTTGTTTTGTTTTTTTGCCAACTCATTTTGAGGAGAGGTGATGACATTTGGTTAATTTTGCATTTATACCCAAACAGCCTTGTGTTTCTGTATAGTTTTTACCTCCCTCTGATCAGAAGTATCATAGAGCTCTTCACCAATCACACAACAAAGAAATTATGTCATTATGTGAAGCCACAGACTGGGACAATTCTAAGTTAAATAGCAGCCTAACACACTGAAAAGTACAACAGGAAGCAAAATACTGACAAATGAGCTCATCCAGCTTATTGTAATACCAGGGCTTCAAAGTTTTAATAGCTGAGCAACCAACCCAGCAGTACTCAGCTAGGATGATGGGGCTGGTGCGTAGCCCACATGAACATTAAAAGCTATGATGAGCTGGAAAACTGGTTTCGTTTTCTTTCTGGCTGACTCAGTTCAACATGGACTTGGCCTTCTCCCCAAATATCCTCTGAGGTCATCAGACCCTGTTAATTTTCCTCTAAGATTCCATTAATGAATCAGAGGCAGGCAAGTAGTCAAATTTCCAGAACTCATTATGAGACTGTTTACTGCCTCATGGTTCTGCTGCAGGCCTTGCTCCCTGCTCACTTGGTTTTTGGCAGTGGAAGGCAGGGAAATGTGTTCATCAGAGCGGAGTTTTCGATTTCCATACATGGCTGATTTGTAGGGAGCAAATCCATCATATTACTGGCCCATATTCTTCTGGATGCATCTGGTGTGTTTCAGACCCTTTTCACTCTTTAATGTTCAATGGTTAATTTGTTAACTGATTCTTGCCAACTTCTAATGCAATCCAGAGACTTCGCTCTCTTTCTGACATTGCCTGCCTATAGCTGGATGAAATAGCAGAGCTCTCCAGGAAGAGGGAGCCAGTGCCCCTGCGCACTGACAGTAAGTCCGATGCGGGGTCAGGTGCTTTCCATCCACCACACTATAGAGCAGTTATTGCAGCCAAATTCTAATAGAGGAAAAGTGAGACTTTGAAGTAAATTACACAGAATTTTGCATTTCTAAACCTTACCACCTAATGAGAGATTACAAAACACAATAAAAAGACAAAAAAGGAATGACTAATTTTTTTTAAAAGAGAATAAAGCAAAACAAAGCAAGACAAAACAAAACAGAACAAAGTAGAGCAGAGTAAAACAATGCAAATAACACAGGATTTCAGAAAAAGACAGCAGGAGATCAATAGTGGCTACCATAATGTCTCTTGTTTTCTTCAAAATAGTTGTCCATATCTTCACACATATTGGAATCAAATAACTGAAAACAGACTAACACCAATCAAAACCAAGAATAAAAGTATGATTGGCTTTTGAATCAAAATGATGGGAAATCATCAGTGGCTACCATGGTGTCTCATTTTCTTCAGTATAGTTGTTCATACTATCACACATACTAAAATCAACTCTTTTGGTGAAGTTCTAGGTATATATAAGCATACACATGTACATCTATCCTCTCTGTATTAGAGGAAAAAAACAAAACAACAAATAAATAACTATATCTAAGAGCCCAAAATAATAACAATGTAGGCTTTCAAAACAAGGTGGTAGGAACACAACAATTTTTGTTGTTTTGCCTAGTTATCTTCATAAGTCTTATTTTAGTTACTAGATATAGTCATGCAAAATTGATCTAATCCTACGGATATTATCTGTTTTGTTCCAAGAACTAACAGAATTAGTAGTACAACCATCTTGGTAATCTTAAGCGTATATATACGAATTTATATCTTATTTTGTTTCTCTTCCTTCTTTTCTCTTTGGCTCAAGTCCCTGCATCTACCTTAGCCACAATCAGCCTCCCTTGCCCTAAACCATGACCATGGGCAAAGCAGTTCCAGAAGCACTGTCCTTCCTTGAGAATAGGCCATGATCTCTTTCCTCAAGATCCTGACTTCTTTTAAGAAAAACTTCATTTTTAAATACATTTTCATCAAAGATCAAAATTACTACATATAACTGAAGCTTAAATTATTATCCATGCATCAAAATATGGAAAGCAGCCATATTCACATTTGCAACCTAAATGCTTTTTATTTAAATTTTTTAAATGTAATGTCTCACATTGAACACGGGTAGTTATTATCAAATTTTACTCTATCAGAGAAATAAACTCCAAATGTTCTTCTATAAACCATTTCTGTTACAATGAGGAAACAAGTGCTAGGTTTTTTTTTTTTAAATAGAGGAAAAAATGCTTTTCTTATTAGGTCAAGCTCACCATAAACAGGCAAACTGGGACAACAACAGCTTTTTGTTGTCAGTATTGAAATTACTGGAAATCCACATGCATATATGTATTCTGGATCTTAATAAAATTCAAAGTTTCTGTTCTGTGGAAAACATTCTCAAGAGAATAAGAAGACAAAGATAAGTCAGAGACTTGGAGGAAATATTTTTAAAGGAGATACATAATAAAAGACTTCTACCAAACTATAAATAGAAATAAAAGTCGCCATAGAACACAAAATAACCCAGTTGAAAAGACTGAACAGATACTTCATGAAAGAAGTTCTACAAGTAGCAAATAATCATACAAAAAGATGCTCAACATTATATGCCATTATAAAGTTGCATCTTGAAAAAATTTTATTTTAAAGAGAATAAACCAAGCAAAATAAAACAGAATAAAGCCAATCAAAATGAACCAGTGTGACACAAGACTTCAAAACAGTAGGAAATCAACAATGGTTATCATATTCCCTCTTGTTATCTTCAAAATAACCACAGATACCTTCAGACATAGTAAAAATCAAACAAAACAGAACAAAATAGAACCAATAAAAACAAAACAATGAATGCAATAAAGGGCTTCAAAACAAGATAAAAGTGAATCCAAAATGACTGCCATAATATATCTTGTTATCTTTGCAATAGCTGCCCACACCATCAGATATAATAAAATCAAACAAAACAAAACAGAATAAAACCCAACCCAACAAAACAATGAAAATGATACAAGACTTCAAAACAAGATAATAGGGAATTAACAATGGCTACCACCTTCAGAAAGAGATCCTCCATTGATGCTACATTGCACATTGTTATCCTCTGAATAGATGATCAGACCCCTGGCTTTAGACCTGCAAAGTCAGTGAAACAGTAAACACCACAAGCATTAAATTGTATTTTACCTCAATAGCTATCGTCACAGCCTGTGTTTCTCCAGATCAACCTGCCGCTTACAGCGTGATGGAGGGGGCAGTTAGTTAGCTCTTCTTGTTTCCCTGCCCAAATGCTGGAAGGGGCTTGGCATCTGGCTCCCCAGCAACCTGCACATGGTGCTGATTCACAAGGAGGGCTTGCTTCTTTGTGACTTCTTGTTCTCCTCTCCCTCAATCCAACATGAGTCCCATGGTGCATGAGTCCCTTTTCATGAGAAAAGGCTGATGTCTGGCTGTCCCCACAGCAGCCCACACTTAGCACTGATTCAGAATAGCAAATTTTTAAAAAAGGATTCCACAGTGCAGAATGGTTAAAATACAAAACATTGGCAACACCAAGTGCTGGTGAGGATATAGAACACAGGAACTACCATTCTTTGCTAGTAGCAATGTAAAATGGCACAACACTGGAAAATAGCTTGAGAGTTTCTCACTGCTAGACATACTGTTACAATACTGTCACAATACTGTCAAGAAGTCATGTTTCTAGGTTTTTAAATGAGTTTAAAATTTATTTCTACACAAAAGCCTGCACACAAGTACCATATCATCTAAAAATTCCACTTTGGAGATATACTCCTGAAATGAAAATCAAAGTGTCAAAAAGGTATTTCTCACCCATCTCTACAGCAGCATCATTCACACCAACTAAAAGGTAGAAGCAACACAACTGTTGACCAATAGGTGAATAAATAAATAAAATGTGCCACACACACATGCATACACACAATGAAATATTATTCAGCCTTTAAAAGCCAGGAAATTCTGATATATACTATGATATGTTAAATTTTGAGGACACTATACTAAAGGAAATAAACCAGTCACAAAATAGCAAATATGGAAGAACTCATCTAACTTAGATGAGCTACTTATAGTAGTCAAAAATCACAGAGACTAAAAGTAGAATGGCAGCTGCCAGAGTTCAGAAGTAGGAGAGACTAAGAAGTTATTTCCTACTGGGTAAAGAGTTTCATTTTTGCAAGATGCAAAAACTTCTGAACATGGATGGTGGTACAACATGAATGGACTTAGGCCCACTGAAACATCCACTTAAAAATAGGATGACAAACTCTATTTCTTAAAACATTTAAATCTGCACATGAATGTTCACAGGAGCATTAATCATAATTGCCTTGCAAGATAAACAAGATGCTTTTTGGGAGGAGCTAGGAATGGCCGATCAGTAAGCAACAAAGTACAAAGCCTCCCGGGAGAAACAACTCATATGCCAGAATAAAACATCATGGAGAGACCCAGACAGAGGGAGATGGATCCTCTTGACACAGGAAGGAATTGAAATGTAAAAAAGCTTGTCAAACATGCAGTCTTGGGGTCACAATAGGAACAGCTAAAATTACTGGACACAGCATTTTCACTGCGACCTGCCAAGTTTGCACCGGCCAGAATTCACAAATTTGCGCCAGCTGGCAGAGCCGTCCAAACTCGTTCTCGCCACCACTCACAGGAGCCACAGCTGTGCTAAAGTCAGGGGTTGGTGAGCCCAATGGAGAGCAGAGCTGGCAAAGGGACCTTCATTGGTCCATGGTCAGTGCTGGGAATGGGACCCACACCACGAGAAGGGCACGACCAAACAGGCGACATGTTGGAGTCAGACAGGAGGAGCCTGAACTGGGAGCGACAGTGACTTCAGTTGGTTGCTTCCTCCCCAGAGCAGATTCATGGGATTTGCTTGGAGTGGGTTGTGCCCCTGGCCAGGACCCAATGAGCCATCCCAAATTGATTCCCTGCACCTAGCAAGTACTAACTGGGTGAAGGCCCCTGAAGTTTGGCTGGAGGTGGGGAGGGGCAGGCATATGCAGCTGCTGCTTACACCTCAGTCACAAGAGCAGCCAGGAGAGGACAGAGGTCCCTCACCAGCATGCTTCAGAGGAACTGTGGCTGACAGGGAAGGGGGCTGGGACCTGCACTGTACACCTGTGTGGAGGAATCTGGGACCATGACAGGAGAGAAAGGCAGGAAGAGGACCCCAGCCCAGAACCCTGAGAGCACTGATCCAGGAGAGGGAAAAACAAGGGAGACTGAGGGCAGCAAACATGCAACATCAGACATGGCTTCAATGGACATTAAAAGCTATTTTTGGGACCTTGTAGATGAGCTCAAAACTGAAATATTAAATCAGGTAAAGCAAGATATGAGTAGATGAATAAAAGAAATGCTCTCAGGAAGTATCAGGATAATACAGACAGAAGAAGGGAGAAACACAAAAAAAGGAGAGAAACATTCAATAAAGAATATAAAGAAAATATAGAATACATGAAGCAGATTCAAAGAGACTACCAGGAAATTAAAAATGCCGTTGAAAGTTGGCAAAACTCCTTAAAAGAAACTAAGGATAGACTATCAAAACTTGAAGGCAAGTTTGCAATGTGTGATCATGAAAGGAAAGATCTCTTAAAAACAACAAGGAAACAGGCAGTAACAATACAAAGGCTAAAAGATGACAAGAGAATCTACAATTTAAGAATAAGAAATGTGAATGAAGAAGCAGGGATACATACAGGCAAAATACAAAGGCTATTCATGGAAATAATTAAGGAAAACTTCCCAAGCATGGGAAAAGAAAATGATATTCGGTTATGTGAGGCATACAGAACTCTAGCCACCTACAACCAAAACAGAGCTACACCCAGACATATAATAATCAAGATACCAGAAATTCAATATAAAAACAGAATATTAAAAGCTGTCAGAGAAAAGAAAGAGATTACCTATAAAGGTAAGCCCATCAGAATCACGGCTGACTTCTTGACACAGACCATCAGATCAAGAAGAGCTTGGAGTGAAGTATTTCAAGCCCTGAAAGAAAATAACCTCCAGCCCAGACTGATTTACTCTGCAAACCTGTCACTAGAAATTAATGGAGAAATGAGATGCTTCCATGACAAAGAGGAACTGGAGGAATTTGTGACCACCAATCCAACCCTACAGAGAATACTGAAGGACATTCTAGAGAGAGAGAAAAAAATACCAGGATTTTAGGGACGGTGGCAGAAAGGCCTCAATGAGTGGAGCAGGCAGTAGAATAAAAGAGAAAACTAGACAAACAAAGGCAGAAAAATAGCATAGCAGAAATGAGGCAGAGAAGGATAACTAGAAACTCTAACATAGATGGCCTTGATACGCTATATTGTTAATAGTGCACCAGGATTTAAAACCCACATTACTCACACTATTCTGCTTAGATGTATTATATTCTGTTCCAGTCATTCTACCTATACTAGATTTGAGGGCACAGACAACAATCACAAAAATAATAAGATATAGTACAGTAATCATCCTTAATTTCCTATTAACTTAATCTAAAGCTCTGTAAAACCTACACTGTGTAGTACAGTAATCATCCTTAATTTCCTATTAACTTAATCTAAAGCTCTGTAAAACCTACATTGTTTTACCATGACTGATTGTAATTGAATCTGGTTTGTTCGATTGCTGTTTTGTATTGATAGATTTTATTCAAAGTTATTATGATGGATAGTATCAAGTCCGAGAGTATAGGCAACTGCACTTAAGATGACAAGATTCACTAGAATATCCACTATGGTTTGATTATTACCTGCCTTTGAAGTTTTATACTGTCTACAATGTTTTATTTTTTACTAATATTGTTATGTACTGCTATATTCAATTACACTGCTACATTCAATTATGCCTGATGATATAGACAATTCTATTGAAGATAATAAGAAACAACACAGTAATCATTGTAGATCACCTTGTACTGTGGTTTTATACAACTTTTTGGTTTCATGTTTTTATAGGAATTTGTTTTGTTTTGTCTTGCTAAGTTTTGTTTTTCCCTCTAATACAGAAAGGATAGAAATACATGTAGAGATTCATACATGTGTAGCTGTTTACACTCTCACTGTTTGACTATCTACTTTGTATGCTTTAATTTTGTAATTTGAACAACTATTTCTAAGAGGACAATATGTAATTTGTTAACTAGTGATTTCTTATTTTATCTTTTTTTTTTTGGAATGCTGTATTATCTCTAACCTTTACATGCTTTTGTTTCTCTTTAAATAAAAAATGTTTAAAAACTTTAAAAAAAAGATGCCTTTTAACCAGTGAATGGATAAACTGTGGTGCATCCAAACTTTGAAATATTTTGTACTAAAAAGAAATCAATTATAAAGTATGAAAAGACATGGAGAAGTCTTAAATGCATATTATGAGTGAAAAATGAAAAGGATGTTCAGTTGCATGATTCTGGGAAAGGCAAAACTATGTAGACCCTAAAAATTTCAGTGGCCAGAGGATGGAGGGTTGAGGCAGAGTGAGGTATGAACCAGTGCAGCACAGAGGATTTTGAAGGTGCTATAACCATGATGCCATAATGGTAGATGTATGTGCATATGTCAAAAGTTGTACAATGCACAATGCCACCGGTGAACCCAGATGTAAACTATAAGCTTTGGATAATGATATGTCAGTGTATATTCGATGATAACAGCTCTGGTGGGAGCTGCTGATGATGAGGGATGCTATGCATGTAGAGAGACGGGATGTGTGGGAAATCCTTGTACCTTCCTCTCAGTTTTGCAGTGAACCTAAAACTGCTACTAAAAATAAAGTCTATATTTAAAAAGTAATGAGGAAATAGAACAAATACACCATGTGTGACTAAAGAGTTCTGAAGCAGTTCACCCTGGTTTTCTGGAAATGCTGTAGTAATTCACAACAGTGCCCACCCCTGCTTCTTTGAAATTATGCCTGCTTTGGCTTTCTGTAACATGCTGTCCTGATGCTCGCAGTGCACCATTATTGTCTTTATTCCTAGACTTGTCGGCAACCCTCAGCTGTTCTCCTTAGTCATCTTTCTCTCCAAACTTCCTCTCTCAAGAGGTACAGTCTCAACATCCAGCAACATAGGACACTATGCAGATTATTCCCAAGTCCATCATCCAGCTCACCAGAGTTCCCCACCAAATGCCTGCCAGAAATTCTTTGTGGGATACCACCTGCCATGCCTCACATTCATGGCTTTCTTTTCAAAATTAGCACCTATTCTTGCCATGTTGTTCTCTTTGTCTCCTATGTTGGAAACCATCTTTGATTCTTCCTTCTCTCCAGGTCTCTACATCCAATCAGCCACCAAATTCTGTAGATTTTTCTGTGTATTTCTTAATTTCCAACCTCGCTATCATTGGAAAACCTCTCTACCTTTTGCTTGCCATTTTGATGGTGTCTCCCTACCTTCCAACTTCTAGTTTCTCCTCCCTTCATCAGTGCTCCAATCTGCAACAAAATCTGTCTTCCTTAAATATCTTTTTCACAATCTCTGCCTCTGGAAGGCTTCTGATTACAGGCTCTTGGAATCTACCACTCGGTCTTCTCATTTGGTATTTATCATATACTCCCTTATATTTCTGGTTATCTTCTTACCTGCATCTGTACAGTCTTTATTAGATTTTAATGGCAAAACAAGTGTATGTAGGTTATCTGAAAGTGCCCACAAATAAAACATCAAGGTACAAAATCCCAACAGCTTTCTTTCGCTTTTCTGTGATTGTAAATAACTGTATACACACAGTGCTATGACCAGCCCCAGAGGATGGATCAGATGTGAAGTCACAGAAGGCAAATCAAGCAAAAAGAGGCCACTGGCCATATTGATTACTGTTTCCATCATCTTTTCCTACTCATTCACTTTTTCATTATATGTAATGGCTCTATTTAGACTTCCTAAGCCATTTTCCTTTCCACACACCGATGTTTATCCAATTCTAGCATTTATAACAAATGCTAGAATTGCACGTGTGACAACCTCCATTTTATTTTATTGTTCAGTTACTGTCTCCCTCCTCCCACAGCTGTTTGCCTGCCAGCAGCCTCAATTTCACACTATTCTGAAGTCTTCTTGACTCCTGAGCATGTTAGCCATCATATCTGTGTTATAGATTCTAAGTCATTCTTGCCTTTTAAAAATCTGTGTATGTGCACTCATCTCCACAAAGTCATCTGCCCAACCCAAGAGCCTTTTTTCCTAGACAGGTAAATTGAAAATATAGGGTAAATATTTCAAGTCTAAATTCCAGTTCCACAACTGTCTTGCAAGCAGTTATCCTTCCATTAGAGGAGCTGGTCTCCCAGATGGCTTCCCTTTTATGATCCTATGTATATATTTCCTCATTATCTCAAGGAAGGAAACATTTGTTCTGTGAGAACAAATCAAGGTGGAAAACCTCATCTTCATCTCTGCACACTCCAGTTATCAGGCCCCTGTCCACACAGAATCGTGAAGCCACACAGAAGGCAAACAGCAGATCCATCAGATCACCACCCAAGACATTCTCTTGCTCCATCTTGGGTTTGGCTGCCCTGTGAACCATTCCTACAAATAAGAGTCCATCTTTGCTGGACAATGAAGTCTATAGAAGAATTTCACACCTTATTGGGCTTCAGAAAGTTTCCTGGAAATACTCAATTTCACATATTTCAATTTTAGACATTTGGAAACCAGAAAGTCCTGAAGCTTCTCTCATGGAAGGGGGGAAAATCAGTCCTGCACCATGCTGAGCTGTCCTAGGGTCCCCACCACAGCAAGCCAGAGAGCACATGGCACAGTCTCTGAGATGTGAACAGGAATCTCATTTCAGCCTTCTTGGCCCAGCAAGATTCTCTGACTCCCTTCAGTAGTCTCTCTCTCTACCCACAGTGCAATTATTTCTTAAAATCATTTGTCACTCCCCACCCCACCACTGCCACCTCCACTGCCAATCCACAGCTGTTAGACATACATTCAGTTCTGTAAACCTCTACTAGTTGTATTTTTTCCTGACTCCCTCTACATTCATCCTTAAATGGGCATCTCTTACACTCAGATACATGTATTTCTGATCATATCTAATCTCCTCCAAAAGTCCAATGCCCCAAACTGCATACCTGTGGCTCTGTGTCCCAGAGACCTGTCATGTCATTTGTCAGTATCACATTTAACCCTGTCTTTCACCCATGAACTCAAGGTCCCCCTCTTCTGAGCTGCACAGGGTTTCCTAGCCTTGTCTCTCCAGTATGTGGGCTCTCTGATGACCCACCCAAGACCATGCTAGGAAGGGGACAGGGCACAGTGGATGGAAACATGCTCCTGCCCTACCATCCTGCCTCCCCAGGTTCCTGGTGAGTTCCTTGATTGACTCCTTCTGTAGTCCTTTTACTGTGGGGGCTTCAAAAGAATTACCTCTCTAGTCTTGGTCATCTAACCTGTTTAAAGTATATATACAGAGACAGAGAGAGATTTCAGAATATTCCATGGGATATGTATAATATCTGTGGGGTTAGTAAGCCCTCAGACAATTATCAGGCTTATTCCTCTGCCTTTGTTCATTAATTCATTCATTCATTTATTCATGCATTTAATCATTGAACAGACACCATTTGTCCTATATGAAAATAGGCCCTGGGAGTTCACAAAACAATGAACCCAAGATCCTTAATGCAGAAGGCGCTAATTATTTGGTTTTATGGTTTCTTTGATTTGGGTACAATATAAATCCCCTTTTTTTCCTGCCAGTATCTCCTAAGTTTCCTTTTGGTGAACTACTTATCCTCTTTTCATAGTCTTTATGGTTTTCAGGGGTCCTAAAAACTCCTCCACCCCAAGACCATGGATGGAGAACGGACACCTGTCCCATGAGTTCTGGCTATCAGAACATAGGGATCAACCTAAAGCAGAGCTGCTTACACATTTTGATCTCAAAACCACTTTTGACTTACAAAAATTATTAAGGATACCAAGAAGTTTTGATTATATGCATTAAATTTATAAATACTTACTATACTGGAAATCTAAACTAAACACTTGTTTGTTTGTTTGTTTACTTATTTATTTATTGTGCTAAGTCAATAGGCACATGGATGGAGAGCAGGGGTGGAGATTATACCTTCCCTCTCACCAAACTGAATATGGCACTGCCAGGCTGAATGAAACCTACCAGCAACACAAGTCAACACTGGCTTCAATATGGTAATTCCTTCCAAGGAAACCAAACAGCCACTTGTATGAGACCTCTTCCATGGCAGAAGTGGTAGCAATTCACTTTGACAAAACTGACAATATTTTGGCCCACATTTGCCTTCCTTGTTCATAGAGCCTCAGCCAGACCTATTATCTGAGGGCTCCAAAGTATTTGATCCACTTTTTCATGTCCCACACAACCTCACACCCCACATAACATTAACACCCCCACTTTACAGCAAAGGAGATGTGGCAGCAGGCCCATGACCATGATATCCACCAATACCTCACATGCCACTGCAAGCCCCGGAAAATGACAGAGCTACAGGATAGGAATCAATTAGGATGAAATCCCCGGCGTAGATGGGGCACTCTTCAGGACACAGTTTCCATGCTAAACCAATGACCGATCTACAGAAGAATATGTTTGGCAATCAGGTGAACCATTTGGACATCTCCAATTGCCAATCTTGGCTAAAAGGACAGTAATGGAAAAAATGCAACATATGTGACCTTAGAAGTGAATATAAAATTAGGGTTTGCATCTGTCAGGAATAAGGGTCTCGGTCTTTCCACTAGGCAAGCCTACCAGAGCAGCCTGCCAACAGAGGCTATCGTGGAACAGAAAAAGAAGCTCACAAGTCACCTGTAGCCTCAAGCCTGCCTGCAACAGAAGGCACCATGGTTCGCCCCACTAACATTCCTCTTCTAAGCTTTTCCCAGGCAAAGATGTGTACTAGTCCTCAGTCCTGTTCTTAGAGATTTTCCCATATGAAGAGAGTCAAATTGCTATAGAAACCATTGTGCCTGCCTGAATCACACAGTTGAGGATGAAAATATTTATTCATCTACTTATAGGAAAGTAGTTGGATAATAGCTGCTAGCTGTCTCCATCTTCAAATATGACTTTGGCTGAAGATTGCTGTCAAGATCATGACCCTTTTCTGGGAAAGCTCAAATGCAATGACAGGTCAATATAAGAGACAACACTGCAGGGCCATTCTTGCTTCAGCTAAAGAGTGGAAGGAGGTTAATATCATCAAGCGTGTGAAGTGTTTTACATAAGTTAGATCCAGACAAGAAATAATTACACTACATGTGAGGGATTTAAGCTCTCATTTGGGATTGGTTAAGACCTTGTGACTTCATTGCTACCCAATTTCTACCTCTTTCCTTTCCTTCCCTCCCACTACAGACAACCATCCAAAGATGCTGCTGAGTTAATTAACTTCCAGAATCTGCATCTCTATATCCAACCCTCAAAAACTCGCCTTGCAACTGCATCTCTGCTACCCATGGGTCAGCAGCAAGCTGATCAGACTGCACCCACCCTGCATACCTCTGCCTACCTAGGTTCATGCTGGTGGCATTTGAGTGCCTATGAGTTTGAACACTTGCTCTTAGAACCTCCAACTACCACCCATGGGATATCTTCAAGAGATATTTATGTCATAATTTTAAACAACATAAGAACAGAGGGAAAGTTGTTAAAGACAATTCAGAAGCTTATAGTTTTGACAGTGTAGTGTATAAGCAATGTTTTTAACCTGGCTGGTCTAACTGAAAAGAGAAAAAAGGGCTTGGAGGAAAGATGAACATAACTTTGGTTAAGCTGAGTTTGAAATTCTGGGAGTATCCAGAGATGTTTGCGAGGAAGTTGGAATTTTTGCCTCCAAACCCTATACTTAATAGGTGAGTAGTTTAACCAGTTCTGGTTCTCAAATGGGGCTGCAGCTGCTGATTCACAAAGTAAGAGTTTCAGACAGTTTTAAGCTACCATTGTCTCAGGAACCTTGGGTTGCTATGCCAAAGGACCAGTAAACAGGAGGAGGATCACCATTAGGACAGGAAGTGAGGATTAGGATTCAAAAGAATTTAGAATGTAGGGGCTGATTGAAACCATGGCCTTGGGTAAAAGAACCCAAAACGACTTTAAGAGGTAACTAACCCTAACCCTAAGGCCATTAGGCTTTGAACTCCTTTAAATAAGATGGCAACATCTTCTTTTAGTGGTAACCTCTAAAGTTTCATAACTTTCAGCATCTGGAAGTTTCCTCCTTCTTTAGCCTAAATCCCTCGTGTCGTATAATTATTTCTTCTCTGACTCTCACTTATATAAACACTTCACAATCTTGATAATATTAATCTCCCTCAACTCTTTAGGATAAAATCTTCAATCTTAAAATTTTGTTTTAAACAACATACGTAAATAAGTTAAAAATTAATTCTGAAAGACTACCTCCAATTCCAGAAATCAGTGAAGCTCAACAGGCCACATGCACAGCCTGGATGACCTTTACTTTTTTTCCAAGCTGCTGTTCTAGTCAACAAACAGCACAGATGGTGAGCTTTCCCCAGCCCATACTTAGCAGAATACTGGCACGATTTTGTTATTTCAAACTTGGAAAAAGACTGAGGATTATCTGTCCCCTTAAAAAACAAAACTAAGCATCTTCAACAAAAAGCTAATCCAGCCATCTTTGTCAGAACTACTCACTGTGCACCTGTCTGAATTTATGTGGGACACTGCAAGTCGGGGGGCCCACATGTCAGTGTAGAGGGGATTATTAAGTCACTTTATCACTGGAACAAAATACCTGACACCTGAAACTTAAAGATGGAAAGGTTTATTCTGACTCACATTTCAGAAGTTTCAGTCCTGCATGGTTGACCAATTCCAGGCAACAGTCACATGGTGGAAGGGTCTGGTGGAGAAGAGCTTCTCACGTTGTGGCAGCCAGGAATCAGAGAGTAAAAGGAGTTGGGGAGGAAGAAAAGCCCATTCAGGTCTCAGGCCCAGTAACCCACCTCTTCTGACCAGGCCCCGTTTCTGAGCACTAAATCAGCTTATCGCCCCATGTTATGGTTTATGTCTCAGTATCCCCTCAAAGCCTCATATGGTCTTGGGTGGCAGACTTTTTGAAGGCAACTGAATCAAGAGTTTGTGATTGGTTCATTACTGGGATTAGGGGTGTGAGTGCTACATCCTCCCTAGTGTGGGTACCCTGCATACAGTGTAAGAGAAAAAAGAAGCTTGCTCCTCCCCTTTTGCTCTTGTGATTTTTGCTGTTTTCTACAGACATGAACTGTTGCCCTCTGCCATGTACACTCTGCCTTACAGCCAGCCAATTATGGGCTCTACAAACTGTGAGATAAAAAATCTTTCTTTCCTTAGCTTTGCACAGTGGATATTATGTCCCAGCAAGAAGAGAAAAATAACCAAGACATCCTATAATCCAATCACCTCCCACAAGCCCCCAGTTCTAAGCACATGAGACTTAGTGAGATGTCTATTTATAAACAATAAAAATGCTGCGCTAGAGACCTGGTTCCAAAGCCTAGCTCTCCCTCTAAGTGTGTGATCTGAGATAGTCTGCCTTCTTGGTGTCCGTTTCTCATTAAGTGAAAGGGTGGGCTAAGTAACAGCACTAGTCTCTTAAATTCCAGTAATTCTATGCTGTGCCTTGTTTCAATATGATTTCATATTTCCATTCTGCTTCCCAGGCCAGTAATGACTCCTTTGAGGCTGACACGTGGAATTGATTTCTCCTTCCACCCTGCACACAACACAGAATATGCTCATCTATGACAATGTCCTTAAACTTCTTAGGCTTAAAAATCATCTGCAGGGATTTATGATGGGTATATCTGAGGTAATAACTTAGGGTGTGGCAAACTGCCTAGGGAAGTAGGGGCAACCTATTATTTACAAAATTCCAGGACAGATGCAGAACAGTTCCTCACATGTGGAGTCAATCAGAGAGTGCTATCTTCACTTCTTCTCAAAGGAACTCAGGAAGGTTTCTGATAGGATGACTTAGAGCTGATGTGGCCTCTGGGGTGGAAGATCCAGAAAGACAGCCGCCACTGAGCTCAGGGCTACTGTGTCCTCTTTTTCATAGCAGTCTACTGTCATGCTGCAGAGTGTACTGGTTTTTCTACTTTACTTGGCCCAAACTCACTCTGCAGAGCAAGTTCTTTTTCCTACACTTAATAAATGTAAAACCTCATTACCTTTTGTGCTTGCTTTGTCTAATTCTTTGTTCAAAACAGAAGAACCTAGAAACAGTTTCTGGAAGAACCCAGAACTCAGGAACATATCTACTGATTCCTGAGCCATCTGCCCAGATATTTGCCATGCAATTGCCATGAATTTACACACATAACATGTTTTCCAAGTGATTCTAAAGCAGGTGGCTATGGTTTATATATAGATGCCTGCCATGAGCCTCATGCCCTCGTAGGTCGGCCTTTGTAAAATGATTAGATTATATGGCTGTATAGCTGACTTGCTCAGATGAGGTGGGTCACTGCGAGTGTGATCCGGATGGGTACATTGCTCTTCCTGGTGCCTCTGTTCAGCGTCTCTGTTTCCTGGCTTCCATGGGGTGAATGCAGGTTTCCACCACCAGACCCTTCCACCATGCCGATTCTGTCTAGAGCCCCTGACTACGGGAGGACTGAAACGTCTAAGATAGGAGCTAAAATAAACCTTTCTTCCTTTAAGTGGGTCTCCAATATTTTGTCCCAAAATGAGGAAAGTGACTAAGACAGGTGTTTACCAACTGTATTTGAGAAACACTGTGCACAGTGAATACAAAATGCTCGTTATTGAAAGACTAACAATTCCAGTACTGCTCCTTTCCTCTTTTATAGGTCACAATTTATTTTCTTAACGTGGTACTTCAAAATTATCACCTCCTAAAGCTTTAGAATTTAATATGGTGATGGTGATGATGACAATGGTGATGATTTGGATTGGTAGATAATCACTCTGATTTGCTGTTCTAGTTTTCTTATGCTATCAGGTAATGGAAAAATAAAATGAATTTCAGTCACTAAATGTCACGTTTCTCTCATCTTTCATTCTTTAAAACAGACTGACAAATTAGTAAAAGACAGCCAGTATGTGTTTATTTATTTCAAGTGATATTTCAGCAAAAAATGCAATGAAAAAAATCATGTTTTTAATATGTTGGTCTCATCATTAAACTATAAAAATGATTTTCTGTTGCCTTTAGGAGACTGGTGTTTTTCTTTGTTTTGTATAAAAACTCACTAGTTGGAAGTATTGTTTCAGCACAAAATTTTCTGGTGCCTCGTTTGACAATTTTTAAAAGTATAGATTGTAAAGCAGTGTTTAGATTTTTGTAATATTTGAATGTTCTGCATGTAAATTAATAAAGCCATAATAGGAAACAGAAGGGAAGTTAAGACACTGCCCGGGACAGGATGCTATTTGACACAGTAAGTAATCCTGGCCTACGGAGGGACTGCAGCTTGGCCTCTTGCTTCTAGTCTTGTCTCTTCCACTCAGTTTCACTGAGAAACTGGAGAAGTCTTAAACTTTTAAATTTTCTTACACATCTGTTTTGGGCTTACATGTATCCCACTCCCATGTGGGAACAGGGAATTTCATATGGAAGCCTAGTACTCAAGAATGTGACTATATTTGAAGATAAGGACTTTATCTTTATTTTAAGGATTAAGATTAAAAGGATTAAGTTAAAATGAGGGCATTTATTAGGATGGGCAGCAGCCCAATCTGGCAACTGTCCTTATGAAAAGAGAAATAGATGCCATGGGATACATCCACAAGGGTACAACCAGGTAATGACATAGAGAGAAAATGGCCATCTGCAAGCCAAGGATAAACCAGACCTACTGACACTTTGATCTTGAACTTCTTTTTTCTTTTTTTAGTTTACTCTAAAGAGGATAAAACAGAATAAAACCAATCAAAACAAACCAGTGTAAGTGATACAGGACTACAAAACATTACAAAACAATAGTAGTTACCATAATGCCTTTTGATATCTTCAAAATAGCTGCAGATAACTTCAGACATAGTAAAAATCAAGCAAAACAGAATAGAATAGAAACAATAACAACAAAAGAATGAATGCAATAAAGGACTTAAAAACAAGCCAACAGTAAATCAAAAATTGCTAGCATAATATATCTTGCTATCTTTGAAGTAGCTGCTCTTGCCATCGGATTTAACATAATCAAACAAAACAAAAGAGAATAAAACCCAACCTAACAAATAAAACCCAACAAAACAATGGAAATCATATAGGACTTCAAGACCACAGGCAATCAGCAATGGCTACCACCCTCAGAAGGAGATCCCCCTGCTATATGCCACACTGCATACCACTATCCTCTGAATCCGTGATCAGACCACTGACCCTAGACCTGCAATGTCAGTGAAACACCAAAGCACCACTGGCATCCAATTGCATTTCACCTCCACAGCTATCATCACAGCCTGTGTTTCTCCAGATAAGCTGGTCACTTACAGGTGTGGGGTGGGGATTGGTACTTCTTATTTGCCAACCCATATGCCAGAAGGGCTAGGGTCTGGCTGTTCCCAGTCCAGGGGGACCCATACATGGCATTGGTTCCCAGACTGGGTCTTCTTCCTCTTTTCTTGGACTTCTAACTTCCAGAACTGTGAGAAAATGAGTTTCTGTTATTTAAGCCATCCAGTCCTTAGTTCCTTTCTATAGTAGCCCTAGCCAACTACAAACTAATGTAGTTCTCTCTCTCTCTCTCTCTCTCACTCTCTCTCTAATACACGCACACCATTGTCACCCTTCATTAAAAACTTCCAGAGTCTCCCATTTCCCTTCAAACAGAAGTCCTAACCCTGACCATACCCTGTGAGCTCTGCCAGGCCTCCTCTGTCCTCTAATGATATACCTGTTCTAAGGTGGCAGTCCCTTAGCACTCTGGAGTCAGTTCTTCCCTATCCCAGGGCACTTTTCCCCCTCTTCTCCTCAACTTGTCAGCTTGACCTGACCTCGGGCAGCAGCTCTGAAGTATCTCCTTAAAGAACACTGCCACGAACTCTTATACTGCAGCAGGCCCTTCTCCTATAAATGCTCGTCAACCTCAGACATTTCCTTCAAACCATGTACAGAGTTCCAGGGATGATATATGCATTTATTTTGATTATTTTGTTCATGTCTGTCTCTCCTATTTTGTTGTGAGCTCTGAGAGAATGAGGTCAGGGTCTGTTCTGCCCCTGTGGCATCTCCATGACAAAGGACCTGGAAAAGAGCAGGGGTTCAGCCAATTTTAATACCAACATTCTTGGGCTCAACCCCCAAAGATTCTGCAGCTCAGCCTTGAAAAAAATAGTCTGTTACCATCTGTGCTTAAGTGACAAGCCACAATATCTGGAACTATCTTAGACTTAATAGTGAATTTATATCAGCCATTAAACTAGCTTGTTTCTCAAACATTGACCTGGGAATGATACAAAATTTGATAAACATAGAGTGAGGTTCTAACTGTATAACAACAGACATTCATGTTGTGCTTATAGTTGGCAGAATACTCACCTTCACCTCATTTGATTCTCTCAATTTGTGAGGTAAGAGAGGGCACAACCACATCCTTCTTAATTGGCAGGAAAACTTTAAGTCTCTTTCACAGGCTACTCACTAGAAATGGTACTCAGTCCATTGCTCAAACCTCCAAGGACACAAAGCAAATATATGTCCTGGTTTCACACCTGCAGCCTTTGAATCTGCCTTGAAACCATTACTTACTGTGGGTACCCATGGTAGAAAGCAATATGGAGGCATCTTAGAAAATTAAAGATTCCCATGTGCTGCAGCAATCCCACTTCTGAGTACACATCCAAAGGAAATGAAATCAATACGTAAAAGCAATATCTGTACATCCACATAGTGCAGCACTACTCAGTTACCAAGGTATGGACTCAACATCAGTGCCCATCAAAACAGGAATGGCTAAAGACAATGTAGCATGTATACAATATGGAATATTAGTCAACCTTTCAAAAGGTGGAAATTCCATGACTTACAATAACATGCATGAATCTGAAGGACATTAACTGAATGAGAAAACCAGGTACAGAAAGACAAATACCACAGGAATTCATTTATTCATGGACCTAAAATGCCAAACCCATAGGAGCAGAGAATAGAATGATGGTTCCCACAAACTAGGGGAGGAATGTGAATAGGGAAAAGAGATGTTGATCAGAGAGTACCAATGTTCAGTTAGAAAGAACAAGCCTCGGTGACCTGTAGCACGGAAGATGACAATGAATAACAATCCATCCCCAAAGATACGAAGGAAGGCGACCTTGCCTCTTCATTAAAGGGTCCACAAAATTATCTTTTTATAGACTTCTTCTAATGTCTAATAAATATGTCTGCATATGAAGAAAAAACTACCTGATTTTCTCTGAATTACAAAGCAAAGCTAATGCTAAATCAACTTGGGCTAATTGAAATGCATTTAACCATTCTTTCCCGAATATCTGCTGCATGCTGGACATTCTTCTCAAAGCTGGAGCTCGTGGAGTGCATACAGAGTCAGGCTTCTTTCTACAATCCTCCCTGATAGGTAAAGCCCCTTTCAGAGCAGGCTGCCTCGTGCCCAAATCCACAGCACTCATGAAACAGGTACCTTTGGAAGACCATGTCTTAAAACATGTTAGCCTGTTTCACAGCTGATGCACACAAAAATATACATTTCCACTAAAACTAACCAGCAAGGGACATTTTAAAGGCATGGTTTTACTGCTGCTTTGTAATTCTAGTGGAAAAGAAATACAAGATAGCAAAACTCCAAGGAATTTTGTAATTGTCTGGACCACTTGTCATCTGTGTCCCTGGTGCAAAGCTACTTCAGCATTCCTTGCCTCAGTCTCCCTCTCTACACTCTGGTATCTGAGTTCACATCTCCAGAGCGCCCAGGAAAGTGCCTGGCACATGGAAATCCTGTTTCCGAAACCTTTAGTATTTCCATGCAAGATGTGTTTAGAAGGCATTTCTTTTCACCTGTTAATGCTAAATTCTATTTTACCTTCTACTTATCATGTACCCTTAGGTTGTCTTTCTACCTTCTCTGGATTCACAATTGCTTCCAATTTAATATCCGCCATGAATTTAATTAAGGTTTTGTTAGTGTCTGCCTCCTCTAGACCATTAATGAGGCTGTTAGATAAAATGTAATAAAGATCCCTTTAGCAGTCCAGCAGACATTGCTATTAATCATTGTTTACTGCTTTTCAGCTTATCCTCATACCTGAGGGCCGTTTCTATCCATTTTTTTCACCTCTCAAAATAAAAGTAACACTAGCTACCTCAAAGAGCTATAGTGAGGAGTCCATACCATCATGTCAGACCTCATCCAACCTCACTGCTGCTAGGAAAAAATAATAGCAAGGTGACGTTATCACTGGGGAATTTTCCAGACAACAGACAGTATTGTCAGGAATTTTCCAGACAACAGACAGTATTGTCCAGTATTGTGAAAAACCAGTGAGCCTGTCAGTTTTAGTATCTTTGGAGTTCTGAGTTCAAACAACACTCATCACAAACACCTTCAGTTGACAATTGGGTCACTTAACCCAATTTCTGACTGCAATCAAGATGACCCTCTACCCCTGCTACTCCAAATATGGTTATGTTGGAGTCTGTCAGAAAGATAGAATAATGAGCCCCATCCCACCCAAGAATCTGTATTTTGACATTATTCATTCATGTGTACATTAATGGTTGTTTGTTTGTTTGTTCGTTTGTTTTTTGAGACAGGGTCTCGCCATGTAGTTCAGACTGGCCTTGAATTCATTACGTGGCTGAGGCTGACCTCAAACTCACAGCAATCTTTCTGCTTCAGCCTCCTGAATGCTGGGATTCTAGGCATGTGCCACCACACTGGACTTGTACGTCAATGTTTGAGAATCACTGCCCTATATACTTTTTTCCAGGTGATCTGAGAATCAATAGCTGAATAAAGTCACGGTAGAAGGGTAGATGTGAGTGTGTGCACACATAGGGGAAGGTGCCCAAGCATTAGAGAACTTAAATATCACAAAATTTTTTCCCAAAAGCAACAAACTCTAAATGAGGCTATTAAGGAAAAAAAAGCTCACTTATAAATTCTCACTTTCTCCACTTTGACCTTGAACTAATTCTCTTGATTCTGTGTACCTGTGTCCCCTTTCTGGTCTGTAGGTCACTTAATTTTCCATTTGGTTTCTGGTCTACATGTCTTACTTAGGAATTGGAGACTTTAACACTAAGGAAGGATTAATATTTACCTCACTTTCCACCCAGTTTCTGGATGGATGGATGTTTGCATGACAGCCAGGGCCTGTGTGTGGAGGGGGTGCATGTAGGTTTACCCTCACCAGGTTTATGAACCTTTAAGTATCAAGTTCAACTACCACCAAGGGTCAGGGTATAATGAGTTCACCTTGGCCTCATTTCTGGACTGTGGCCTGAAGATCAAAGACCGGCCTGTAAAGCAAAACTCTTTTAGTCTTTTTCCAAGCTCATCTCTTGCTGGATGCCTATCACAAATGTCCTCTTCCCTAAACTCTTCTGAACTACATTCTGTCTTGGCTTCAAAAAGAATAAAACAAAAAACACTATTAAAAATTGTTAGAGGTTTCAGGCTGGGGATTTAGCTCAGTGGCATAAGCACCTGCCTTGCAAGCATGAAGTCATGAGTTCGATCCCTGGTACCAAAAAAAATTGTTACAGGTTTCCTAACTAGATTAGCATTTTCTCAACAAGCAGAGACTATGTCTCATATATTTTTAGCAAGGCACCATATAACAATTGGCCCACTAAGGAGCTGTGTGTCATAGAGGCACTCAGACTTCCTGATTCCTTAACTGTGAAATGAAAACAATAATACAGTTACCATGCGAACTAAAAAGTAAAAGAAGGATGAGCACATAGAAAGTGCTCAATAAGTTCAATAGAGATATTGACGGCTTGACCACAGAAATCAGAGGAGGCCAGCTCACCACAAGTTCGTCTCTCCTTCCAGTGAAGAAGCAAGAAATCAGCAGAATGGCTGATCTCTTATCATAAAAGAGGTCCTTGTTTCCTTGGGGTTTGCCAGTTAATTGCTCTTCATGCCTCTAGCAATTTGTGTGTGCATACAAGTTTTGAAAATGACCACAGAGAGCTGACTTAATGAAAAGTGGGAAATGCTTGACATGATTGCAGCAACACGGTTCCATTTTCCTGTCCCCTAAAATGGAGGCAACTTCCTTCTAAGGTTTAGATCCCTTCCTACGTGAGAAGAAAATTTGAACATTAGAGGGAGAGGACACAGTGGCACAGAAGGTGCTAGAAATCAGATACCTTATACACACACTAAAGTGAATGAGACAGAAGATAATTAGATGCTTTTGAAATACCTACATGTCTTTCTAAAACCAAGAGAAAACACCAATCAGATGCAGCTGACAGATTACATCTTGTTGCCTAGCACTGGTTCTAAATGACTGGGAGTTGCTAGGCAACCCATTCTCCTGGGCTTGGTGATACAGCAAACACTAGACAGATGCTTTTTCTCTGCTACCCCACAACCCCTCACGATTTTCTCATCTGTAAGATTCACACCTGATTAATGTTTCCTCTGGATTTTTTTTCTTTTCAGATATGGCACTGCGACGTGCAGGATTGCCCGTGCTCAACTGAGCCTGCCTGTTTACCTAAAACATGCCTCACGGCAAAAAAACAAATGGTCCTATAAAGATTAAACAGTGTTGAGATGGAAACCTGGACTCTGGAGAATAAGGTGAGGATCTGAACTGTTTATCCAGAAATTATCAAATTACCTTCTGCACCAAAGGAGTATAGGTATAATACTGCCTGGAATGCCCTAGGTCAAATCACAAAGTCATCCAAGGTTATTCCCATCACCCCAAAAATCACTTGGAGAAGGGAGGAGGTGGTTCTCCCTAGCAGAGAGTTTACTCTAACTGCTTACAAGGTTTATTACACTTTCTAGTGAACCTGCTCAGGCCCTGTGGAAGAGTAAGTGTAAAGAGAAATGACGGATAACAGCTTGTTCTCAACCTAGCCTGCTCTTGCAGGGCGTCTTTACATTATTAGGATGCAAATAGAATTTCAAGAAGGAGATAAAGAAAGAAATATTTCTCCTTTCTCCTTTCTCCTCACTTGATGTCTATTTAATATAAAGCATAATACAAAAATACTGACCCTTTTAGCTGGCTCTATAATACTTCCAGCGTCATCATTGCCCCAGAGTCTAGGGGCTTCAGAGGATCATAGAAAATGGAGATCGTGTTCTTGTGTTAGCAGAGCTTAGTTCTTGGGCCTAGAAACAACAAAAAGGAGACTGCACCCAGAAGACCTGCACAAGCAAGGCATTTATTTAATTTCTGCTCAAGCAAGAAGGAAGTCACAGCTCTGACTAAGGACAAGTCTGGTCAATGGCTCACAGAGCTAGGAAAAGGGGTAATTAATACAGATAAGGCCACCCCTATAAGTCCCATCCAGGTCCTCTACACAAATAAGGGATTCAAACTTGAAGAGAGTGCTCAGGCCGAGCTGGTCAGAGTCTGAGCTCAGTTCCAGGCAGCTCATTGGTCAGTTCTGACTGGTAGGGTGAGGCAGGTTTGAGGAGGCTCTTCCTTGCCTACATCTCTGATAGCTGGATGTGTTTTTAGCTGCTGTATATTTAACTCTGGGGATTTGTATGAAGCCTGAGTTCGCATTTATGTCCTTGTTTGATTTTGCTACAAAAGCACAAAACAGACAATCCCTGTAGGCTCCCTTCCAGCATGTGATGGTTCTGTCCCCTTTTGAGTGGTCCCCATCTGCATCACTTGTTAGTTTTCTGTCACTAATACCTGAGATAAGATACTCAATAAAGGAAAGACATGTTTTGGCCTCATGTTTTAGAGGTTTAGTGATCATGTTTTAGAGTCCGTGATCACTTGGCCCTATTGCTTGAGCCTCTCGACAACACAGCACAGCACATCAAAGAGGAAGCACATGGCAGAGGAAATGTGCTCACTTCATAGAGATCAGGAAGCAGAGAAGGAAAAGAGGGAAAAAAAAGAGAGTAAGGTCTCAGGATCTCCTTTGAAGTCACATCCTCAGTGCTCTAACTTTCTCCCACTGGACCCTACCTTTTAAAAGTTCCACCTCCTTGCCAAAGCACCACAGACTGGGAACCAAGGCTTCAACACATGGACCTTTACGAAAAAGTTAAGATCCAAACTATGCCAGTCCTTGACCTCCGGTCTGTTCTGGGTTCCTGTGAGCACTCTCTGATTCTAGCCCTACTGATTCAGATCCCCACTTTGCAGTTTCCTCAGGTGAGGCACAAACTCTACCAATTTGGGGTACCCTTAGCCTCTCATCCATCCCTTCCCATTCTGGGGGATTCTTCATCTCTTTCCCAACCAGTTCCACTGTGCCCCACCAAACCAATCTTAAATTATGACTTGAATGCCTTCGATTCCCAAACAATGCTGAAATAATTATTCTCAACTACCTCTGGATCCACACAAATCCCTAAGCTAAGGAGGAATTACAAAGTGTACAACTGTCAGTTTGAAACTCTGAGGGGAAAAAACAGAACACACGACAAACATTAAAAGTCTGAGAAATACGTTTACTTTAAAAAGGAAGGAAACTGGCACATGCAAGAACCTTGGAGACATTATGCTAAGTGAAACAAGCCAGCCACAAAAAGACAAATACTGAGTGACTCCACTCCTCTGAGATACCCAGCATAATCCAACTCACAGGAACAGGAAGTAGCACAGCGGTTGTCAGGAGCCGGGAGAGGGGAGAAGAGCTGTTGAATGGATATAGGTTTCAGCCTGACAAGTTCAACACTCACATGAAAAGCAGCTGTTTTCATTGAAGTAGGACAAAGGATTTTGTTTTCATCCTGTTGCAATTGTGCTGCTGTCCTTCCCTATGGTCTGTCATCAGCTGAAGCATCATTATGCAGTACGTGACTGTGACTACAGTATGAGTCTATATGCTATGTGCTCAAACATAGACACAATCAAAACCCTGAGGAATTCTAAGGGAAGAACAGATCAATCCATCCAGAAAGCCAGGAAACATTCAGAGCGTGGTGTTGTGAAAGCTCTTGCCTTGGCATGTGGATAAGATTTCCATATAGAGAGAAACTGGGTAGAGGGAGCAATTTCAGATGAAGGGTGCAGCTTGGGAGAATGCAGACCAAACTACAGTTTATATGCCGAAGGCAACTGCATAGGAAGAACAAGGGACAAGGTCTTTCTCCAGCACCTCCACTATTTGCAGAAATTTTTAGATCTAAAAAAGACTGGAAAGGAAAGAACCGAGGATGTGTCTCCTCAGCTGTCTGCACAGATGTGTCTCAGACTCAGGACCAAAGACCTTTCAC
The DNA here is from genome assembly GCA_004027455.1 of Hydrochoerus hydrochaeris. Taxonomy (NCBI): domain Eukaryota; kingdom Metazoa; phylum Chordata; class Mammalia; order Rodentia; family Hydrochaeridae; genus Hydrochoerus; species Hydrochoerus hydrochaeris. The sequence continues at coordinate 452,387 of PVLA01000632.1, forward strand.
TAAGTGAACCTCCTCCTCAGTGTTCCCAGTGACTGGCAAAGCAAAGTCTGGTTCCAAACACTAGTCCACAACTGGTAGGAGTCCTTGGACCCCACAGGGTGACTCCAGCCCTGTTCCCCAACAGGGACTCTAGGGTCAAACTGTCCCTGCTTGTGAATTAGTTAGTCTGTCCTGAATCCAGCCAGTTAGCAAGAGGCCTGTCTACTCTCTCAGCCTCTCAGGAGCCTCAGTATCAAATACAGAAACACTTGATGAGAAATGAATGAAGAGACTGCAGACTGCTGATACATCAGAGAGTCAGGAATGTCTGAAGAAGGCACAGGGGCATGGGCTGGGCCATGAAGTAAACAGGTTGCTTGGTGATCCAAGAGGAATGGGAGGGAGCCAGCCCTGGGCCCCTGTGGGAGGGCAGCACACACATGCAGGCCTCAGAGGGACAACTGGTCCTTTGGTTCAGGTTGGTGTTTTAATAAAAACTTTATGACCACTATATGAGCAAGAAATACATTTTACATATAGACCAATATGTCATTGAAATAAACAATTCATAAATCAATACCTTAATGCTTGGTCATAAGATGTACTCTGATACTTTCTCTTCTGGTCTAATAGGTTTATTTAAAATGCTGGTTGAAACTAAATTAATGTTAAAATCCACCAATGTATTACAAACCACAATTTGAAAAATACTAATCTAGAGCCATTAAAATAGATGTTGAGCTTTCTGGAAGATAGACTACAAAGAATAGTCAGCATTGCAGAGGACTTTTGCTGATCACACAAACATCAAATGAAATTTGTTCAGAAGCAGGAATAGACTTTAAACCCAGACACCAAAGTCTCAAGGATTTCCCTATTAGTTCAACCAAGTGATTCATGGAAATATCCTTGGCCTCATGAGACTTTCATTCATTCACTCAGCAAACATGTATGAAGCATCTCAAATGTGCCCCTTGTAACCTGGGTGCAGGGAATACTGAGAGTAGCAAATAAGGCACTGTGTCCAAGGAGCCTGCATATCCAAAGGGAATATACCATTTTGGATACTTTGGGCTGCAAATAATAGAAGCTGAAATAGTTTAAGTGATAATGATATTGAACATCTTACATAGCAGAACAAGAATGATCTGTTCCTGGTTTTCTTAATGGGAAGTTTTCACAGCATCCTCTCTCACTTTCTCTGTCTTTCCATTCTGTCACCTCAGGGTGTTGGCCACTGCCTTGGTGGTCATAGGGGCTGCAGCAGCCAAAGGCAGCATACTTCATGTAGCTGATATTGGAGTCATGCCTCATTTTTGAAAGGAGGGAAACTGGACCTCGAAGTCCCGTAGGTAACTGTTGAAAGTGTGGGTCTCAGACCAGCAGCATCTGGAGATGTCTCTTCCGGGAGAAATACAGATCCTCATTCCCTACTCCAAAATTAAAATCAGAGTCTGCCTGTGACAATTTCTTAGGTGCAAATGCAGATGCACAGTCAAGCTTGAGAAGCACCTCCATGGCACATTTCCCCTCACACTGGCCACAATAGCAAAACAATCTCAATAAACTACTCAGTCACTGTAGGCAGACGAGAATCACCATGATTGGTTGCAGCTAAACAACATTCACCACCCAAGAGCTGAGAAGAAGAGTCAGGACCTTCTTTTAATCCAGGGAGCCAAGGCAGCTGAAAGTGATTTCCAGCTTGCCAGCACTGGCCCAGGGAGACTTTAAGACCATCGTTCCCAGCAGTTAAGTGCTGGCCTAGCTCCCTAAAACACTGGACTAGGCTCAGGAGGTTTCACGGGCCTGAGTGGACCAAGCCCGGCAACCTTCTTTCAATCTGGGGAACCAAGGCCGGCGCTGGCCCTGGGAGAGTTTAAGACCATTGCTCCCAGCGATTAAGTGCCCACCCAGCTTCCTAAAACACTGGACTTGGCTCAGGAGGTCCTGTGGGCCTGACTGGGCCATGCTCAGCAACCTTCATTCAGTCCCAGGAGCTGGGGTGCAGGAGGTGATTTCCAACACTCCTGGGGGAAGCTTTGGAACATTGCTCGAAACACGGAAATATAGAAAAATAACAAGATGAAGGGCCAAAATGCAATCTCAAACCTCCAGCCTATTCCAAGAAAGCCTAGGAGCCATGTACATAGAAGACAATATAAGCCATACACCTGAAATTCCTGAAATGGTATCAACTGAAATAAAGAAGCAACTCTGGGAAGCTATAAAGGAACTCAAATCAGAAATAATCTCCCAGGTAAAAGAAGAAGTGACAAAAGTAGTGAAAGAAATACTGAACGCATCTAAAGAAGACACAGTTAAAAAATTAGAGGAACAAAGCAAAATGATAGAATCCCTGAATGAACAGTATAAGAAACAAATAGAATGCATGAAGCAGATTGAAAGAGATATACAGGAAATCAAAAATTCTATTGAAAGTTGCCAAAACTGCCTCAACGAAAGTAAGACAGAATTTCAGACTTTGAAGATAAGATTGCAGCTAATGAACAGGAAAGGTAAGATCTTCTAAAAATAACAAGGAATTAGGAAATAACAATTCAACAGCTGCAAGATTATGCAAAGAAAAACAACATAAGATTAATAGGGATAAATGAAAAAGAAGGGGACAACACAAATCATATCAAGAGGCTATTTCCAGAAGTAATAGCTGAAAATTTCCCAAACATGAGAATGGAAACTGACATACAGATTAGTGAAGCATATAGAACTCCAAATAGCCATAACCAAAATAAAACTACACCCAGACATATAATAATCACCATCCCAGAAATCCAACATAAGAACAGAATATTAAAAGCTGTTAGAAAAGACAGATCACCTATAAAGGAAAATCTATCAGAATCACAGAAGACTTCTCAACACAAAAAATGAAGTCAAGAAGAGCATGGAGTGAAGTACTTTAGATCCCAAAGGAAAATGACTTCCAACCCAGACTAATGTACCCTGAAAAACTGTCCTTCAAAATTGATGGAGAAATAAGATACTTCCATGACAAAGAACAGCTGAAGAACTTCATGACCACCAAACCAACCCTGCAAAGAATACTCAAAGACATTCTAGATACACATAGGAAAAAACCACTAAGCAAAGCAGACAATTAAACAGAATGGAAAGGTAAAGATACAACAGCAGAAAGGTAACATGTTAACAATAAATCACCTCAAAGCTAGTGGTAAAAAGAGGCTTAAACCTCTGTTTAGATTTACAGTCTAATACCTACTACTCGGCCATTTTACCCTACCTATGTTTATCAACCGTTGGTTATTCTCTACAAATCATAAAGATATTGGCACACTTTACCTTCTATTTGGTGCTTGAGCTGGAATAGTAGGCACTGCTCTCAGCTTATTAATTTGAGCAGAACTAGGCCAACCAGGGACATTACTAGGAGATGATCAGATCTACAATGTAATCGTCACTGCCCATGCCTTCATAATAATTTTCTTCATAGTTATACCTATTATAATTGGTGGGTTCGGAAACTGACTAGTGCCCTTAATAATTGGTGCCCCTGACATAGCTTTCCCTCGAATAAATAACATAAGCTTCTGACTACTCCCTCCATCCTTCCTACTTCTCTCATCTTCAATAGTTGAAGCTGGGGCAGGAACTGGATGAACTGTTTATCCATATAACAGTCATAACCATAAATGTAAATGACCTCAATTCACCAATTAAAAGAAACAGACTGGCAGAATGGATCAAGAAACAACATCCAAACATATGTTGTCTATAGGAAACCCATCTAACCCAAAAGTAAACTCACAGACTGAAAGTCCAAAGATGGAAAACAATACTTCATGCAACAGGAACCAAAAAAAAAAAAAAAAAAAAGCAGAGGTAGCTTTTCTATTTGCAGACAATGTGAACTTCAAATCGAGAATGATCCAAAGAGATAAAGAAGGTCACTACATACTTGTTAGGGGAAAATTTCAAGAAGAAAAGATAACAATCTTAAATATATATGCACCAAATTCCAGAGCACCCAGCTATACAAAGCAAATATTAACAGAAATGAAAAATCAAATAAGCAATAACACAATTATAACAGGAGATCTTAACATGCCATTAACACAAAGGGATAGATCAACTAGACAGAAAATCAGCAAAGAAATAACAGAACTGAATCACACCTGTGAACAAATGGACTTGATAGACGTATACAGAGTGTTCCATCCAACAACATCGAAATATACATTCTTCTCAGCAGTACATGAGACATTCTCTAAAACAGATCATATACTAGTCCACAGAACATATTTAAGTAAATGCAAAAGAATTGAAATTATCCCATAATTATCAAAACATAGTGCCTTGAAACTAGAAATTAATGATAAAAGAAACTGCAAAAACCCCATAAACACACGGAAATTGAATAATACACTCTTGAGCAACCAGTGAGTCACAGAGGAAATTAAAGAAGAAATTAAACAATATCTACAAGCAAACGAAAATACAAATACAACTTACCAGAATCTGTGGGATGCAATGAAAGCAGTCCTCAGAGGAAAATTTATTGCACTGAGTTCCCACATCAGGAAAACAGAACGAACACAAATAAACAACCTGATACTACACCTCAAACATCTATGAAAAGAAGAGCAATCCAAGCCCAAAGCCAAAAGAAGGGAGGAAATTATAAAGATCAGAGCAGAAATTAATACAATAGAGACTAAGAAAACAATACAAAGAATCAATGAACCAAAGTTGGCTCTTTGAAAGAATAAATAAAATTGATAAGCCCCTAGCCAACCTTATTTTAAAAAGGAAAGAGAAGGAGAGTCAGCTCTCCTTGAAACTGGATGCTTGAGTAGCATCAAGATTTTATTCACAAGAAAGGAGTGAGGGAAAGTCTTTATAAACAACTAACAACATGTACCTCAGGGAAGCTGACAAATAAAAATGAAGCAAAAGAATAGTGTAACAAGTACTGTAACTGAAATAATAAATATGCTGTTAAGAGTCCAAAAACTTGACTGCTGTGGTGCCATGAAGAAAATGTTGCAGAGAGGTGACATTAGCTAAGTGTTTTGAAGAACAAACAGGAGCTTTCTTGGAAAAAAAAAGGAACATTTTACAAGGGTAAGGTGTGTAGGTGGTGATAGCTCAGTGATACAGTGCATGATTAGCAACTATGTGACCTGGATTCAGTCCTCAGCACCAAAATAAAATAAAGGTCAATTGTATTTGGAACATATTACCATTTAGCAACTCTAGTCTAAAGTTCCTTGGAGGTCATGGTGCCATCAATATGAGCTCAGGGCAGCTGAGGCGTAGGATATGTTTAAAGAGAAAAAAAAAGTGCGCCAGGAGATGTGGCTAGAAAGGGAGATGTGGTTAGAGTTATACTGCATATGCTTCAGAGGAACAAGGCTTCTGTTAGTCCTCCATCCCTTACTTCAGAAGTGTTTCCCAGGAAGTTTGCCTCTCTCATACAATCAAGTCACTTCAGCCTGCTGTCCTGGTCATTGTCCTTACAGGAGACACAAGGGGAAGACACACAACCATTCCTTCACTCACTGGTCAAATCTGCGATTCACTTTTCAGTATTGCCAGACCAGGACAGAAAGTAGAAGAAACTGTCCATCGAAGACAATAAAAATGCCTCAGGCTTCCTCTCTTCATCCCTGGCAAGGAACAGAGTTGGGGCACACACAGTGTTGGGGCTTGATGTGGAATTAATTATTCCCATTCTCAAAAATGATATCAAGTTGGGTGAAAGGCAGCCTCTAATATTGTCCAAATGGTTAAACTAAGTAAGCACTATTCTTTTAGAAGTTGACTATAGCCCAAAAATGTCACACTTCCCTCAAAGCTAGATTTATAATTAGAAAGATGCTAGTTTAAGAAATGTTTAAAATTACTTAAAAACCAGTTGTGCCTTAAAACTCCTAATCTTATAGACCAGAGATCCTCAAACATAGTTGTTGGAAGATATGCCTGCCCTATGACACCCCAACATCCTCCTCCTTAAATCACAGCCTCAAATTAAAAAATAGCTAGCTCTTTCTAATTGACAAAGATTTATGAAAAAAATAGTTTCTTCCAAAATTATTTTCTCAAACACTTCTCATGAGTATTGCTTATCTATAATGATTTTGCATTGAAATATATATTCAGCATTTTTAAATTTTTTTATTTATTTTTATTACTTAATTATTTATTTTGTATTTTTGAGACAGGGTCTCCTATGCAGTTTAGGCTGGCCTTGGGCTCACTTTTTAGCCCAGGATGATCTTGAACTTGCAACAATCCTCCTGCCTCAGCCTCCCAAGTGTTGGATTACAAGAGCCACCATGCCAGGCAGCATTTTTAAATTTTAACATTTCAAATGTATCCTGAAAATATCCTCTGGTTTCCAGATGTTGTCTTACCAGAATGCATCTGGGACTCATGCATAACCATTAGCCAACTAAAGCTTCTCTGCAAAAGAATCATCTGAGCATTACTTATTAGTAGGCTATGTAACAAGGTGTAAGAAGCTGAAAACATAGTTTTCTACCAGCAAAAGTTTTTCATTTGTTTGTTTGTTTGTTCCCAACTGTATTCCTTAAGTTCCAAGAAATGTAGTGACTAAGTTCCAAATTAGCTTAAGGAGCAAGTTACAGGTGGATATGGGAAATTAATATGGAATTAGACATGGCTAACAATTATGCCAGTTACATTATACATATAATTTCATTCAGCATTCAAAACATCATCAAAGTTAATATTACTTTTCTCACTTTTCTTAAAAGGAAAAGTTTCAGAGTTGTTCATGGTTATACAAACCTGTGATTCACACTGCCTACAGATACTTCCTAGGATGTGTTCCATGTATGCCATCTCAGCCCTGTAAATTCTATTTGAAAAGGTTATCAGTGCAACATTAGTCCACTGAAAGGAAACTGAAAGCTAGGTGACAGGGATGAAGAAAAATTAAGACCCAGCTTTCTCAGGCCTACAGAAGCTCACAATCTGGTAGGGAAAGTGAGTAGTGAGGCAGAAAGTTTTAAGAGAGAACATGATAAATGCTATTCTGAGGTTCAAAATGTTCATTTTGCCACTGATATTCTCCCATGTTCATGCTCTGATGAGTTTTTTGTTCTTTTAAAATCCAAGTGTCTTGGTTAGTTTTCCCTCGTGGCTGGGAAGAATACTTGGCACATCAAATGAAGGAAGGAAAGGTTTATTTAGCTTAAAGTTTGTGGAGGTTTCAGTCCATAATCAGCTGGCTCCAAAGCAGGGAGGCATGGCACCAGGGCCAGCAAAAGCATCCAGAGCAAAAAGGGGACAGAGCAAGCCTCTTCTTCTCCCCTATACCGCACACAGGCTACCCACCCCCTCTCCAGGGCGGGTGTAGCACTCACAATGCCTCTGTACTTTCCTCTTGCACAGGCTAAGGATATTTACAAAGTAAGGATCCTGGCTCCCTGCTGAGTCTCTTAGTTAAATTTCCAAACTTCTCAAGTTGACACAGTGTATCAACTGTAACACCAAGGCTGTCTACTCTAAGAAGGTGGCATTTTTAAAGGTAACTAGGGTACAGATGCACCACACTCATCAGTGGATCCATCCCATTTCTGAGCTCATAACTAATAGTGCTGTCAGGACACAGGGCTCTATTGGAGGAGTGGATCACTGGAGGTATGCCTTTGGAGGATGTATCTCTTGCTCTGCCTCTTCCTCTTGCTCTCTGCTTCATGGCTACCATGAGTTGAGCAACTCTCCTCTTCTATGCCCTTTTGCCATGATATTTCTGTCTTGGAGCCAGCCATGCATGGACTGAAATCTCTGGAACATATTCTCCTTTGGGCTATATATATCAGGCATTTTTTTTCTAGCAAAAAGAAATCTAACTAATACAGTTACCCAATGAAACTGCCTCTTTATGTCTCAGTAACTAATGTATCTAGCACTTTGAGTGGCACTGAGCAGGTGCTCAGTGTGTGTTTCTTAAGTGAAAGAAAAAAAAGGAAACAAGAAAGGAAGGAGATATAAAAGGGAAGAAAAGAGAGAGAGAAGGAAGCAAGGACCAGCATAAACTTCCACTTTGAATATGTACTTCAGAGTTGAATTATAGGAGAGAGTGGAGCATTTTCTCACTTGTAAGAAACAGTATTTGCTTCTTTTTTCAAAGGTATGACTTAAGTCCAAATTAAAATCTGAAAATGTGAACAAATTAACTCACATTGGAACCTGGAACATCAATCTAAAATTATGCTATAGCAGTAGATTTATTCATTGCTTTAAAGTCTTGCTTCTGAACTTCATAATGCTTCTTTCTTTGCCTAACACACACAGGAGAATTACTGATGATTCTCGACAAGTAGGCAAGGATCCACTAACATTTCAGGTCCAAATCAGGCTTCATTCTTAGAATTCTCCAAGGTATCACCTGTCTAGCCTTATCCAGAATTGTGGTGAAGTTCCTACCACTTTGCCCTACATCTGTGTATCTTCTGTATTCTTTAAAAGGTCATGGAGCTTTTCTTCTTAACTTTATAAGATGACATGAAATGCAAAATCTGTCTTATACTTATTTTTAATTCACTATAAGAAACGTGTACTAACATTAACCAAAATAAATGGTAGATACTCAAAACATTTATTGAATGACTAATAACATCTCATGTTTCCATTGCAAATTCTTGCTTATCAAAGAACATAGATGTAGTTGATCCCATTCGAGATTTAGATTAATGAATACCTGGGTTCGGTGCCCATTCTATATGTGAAGATGCAGAAACAAAGTATTTTGTCCAGAAAAGAAAATAAAAGTAAAAATAGGAAAAACAGGAAATTTAAATTTTAGATAAACTAAACTTCTTAGTATAAGTTTAGGACTACTATCCATTGTCAAAATCCATGAGATACATGGACACTAAAAATTATGCATTACTTACCAGGAATTCAAATATACCTGGTTGTTTTCTCTGGCCGAAAAGAACCCTCTAGCTCAGGGTCATATGGATTGTTAGTACTAAGGTAAAAGACAATTACTTAATCACGATTAAAATATTAACATCTTCACCTCTGCCTACATTTACACAAAAGCAATATGATGAGACTCAAAAGAAGCATGAGTTGATGATGAATATGGATGATGAATTTTGTTACAATTTCCATGTTTTCTGGAAATAGCTATTTAGCCTTAAGTAACTAGAATAAAGTGTTCTATATGACATTTTTAATGTAATGAGGGTCTCAGATTCAATATGAAATGAAATTTAGGGGACTCTAAGAAACTTTGGTCAGCCCACAAATAATCTGAGTTACTGAAAAATTTAAGAGCCCCCGGCACAGAATAACGAGTTTGTATTATATGCCTTCTCATGGAGCTGAAGAAGACAGGTGTGGCCTCTGCCCTCAGAGAACAGAGAACAGAGACCCTCACTGTAGGATCTCTGGTCCCTTAAGGGACCAGAGCCAACCGACTTAGCCAAGTAGCCAGACCTCTGAATCAGATAACAAGTACTTTGAGCATTTTAGAGTTTGTGCTAGGGACTGTATACTCTCTGCCTTCCTGGATTGCACCACTGAAAGAGAAGTGGAGTCAAGGAATACAGAGCTGTTCCTCTAAAGCCTCTCTACAGCATTTCCTTCCACTGTTGCCTACAGTGTATAGTACAGAGAAAGATGGGACATTTTTCCCTTCCCTCCCACTCTTCTTCCTCAGCTTTGGTGTATAAGGGAGACATGGTAAGGCTGCTTTGGGAAGGATTGCTCAGGAATACACAAGGATATGAGGCCCTTTGTCACTAGGTGAGGGCTAGGGACAAAGAAATGTAAGCTACTATTAGGCTCATTATAATCCCTACAAAGTGCTATAGGCTTGTGAGTGCTGAGCTCCAACAAGCAGCTAATTACTCTTAGTTGTCAACCATTCCATTTTAGGAAGTCACTGTGTCTTATTTTATTTTATTTTTTACCATGTTCAGTTTTAACTGTGACACTATCATACAGCGGCATCCCTGGGCTTCTTTATTAATCTAGTCTTCTGAATTTATTTCTAATAGTTTAAAGTGACTAAAGCATTTTTCATTACCCTATCAAATAATTTTTGCTCAACCCTTTAAATACCTTGGCAGTTACAGTAAAGGATAAGATGAAATATTAAAATTTCTCAAAATAAAACAGCCTCCCAGATCATTAGAAGTATATTGCAACAAATCTTTTGAGATAAATGTAATGAGAGGACCTTGGAAATCAGATGTAACCAACCATATGGTAGTGCTCAGCTAATGAGTTGCACAAGACTTCACATCTTCCCTTGCTGTTCACACTTCTGCTAGCAGATTAAAGGTGCTTTTTGAGTCATGGAACAGGTACAATAGTTTAAGAGTTTTCTCATAAATAGACAAATATAAAAAACTCACAGTTGAGCATGCTTCAACCAGCTAGTATGGAAGAATAAAAATATAACAGTGAGAATTTGTTAATCCACATAAATTTATAGATTATGCAAAACTCATCATTTTTCTTATCTGGAAAGCAGAGTTTATTACTAGATGCCTTTTTCATTCAGTTCTGGGGATGGAACTCAAGGTCATGAATGCTAAGCAAGCACTCTACCGCTGAATTACAGTGCAATTCTTATAACTAGACCTCTTCGTTATGGCAATGTTTTATTTCTACTCCTTATTTTTTGTACATTTATGTCCTTCTATAAGTGACTCCAAGAATTTTCACTGTTAGATATTTCCAAACTAGCATTTCACCAAATAAAATTTAAAAAGAGTATTAAAATACAAATGCATGTGCATTCATATAAATGTAAGGTTTTTGCATTAACTTTCAGCAAATTTCTATTATGTAAACATGCATATTATAATCCCTAGAGGAAGCACCAAAAATTAATGCAAAGAAATATATTTAAAAGCCAGTAGATCAATTAAAACTGTATTACAAATATTCCATTAACAAAAAAGACAGAAAAGAAGGGACAGAGGAACCAAAATAAGATAATAACTGAAAACAAATAAAATCATGGACCTAAACATAATCATATCATTAAACACATTAAATGTAATACACTAAACACTCTGATCAAAAGGCAGAGATTTGCTCACTCTAGATAAACAGTAACACCCCATTCTATACTGCATATCATAGGACCAATTCAAATACAAAGACAAATAAGTTTAAACTAAAATTATGTAAAATATATAGCATGTAAACAAGTGTAAAAACAGACTGAAAAAATAGACTTTAATACAAGGAAACTACTGAGAGACAGGAAAATTGATGATATAACAATTATAAATCCATATATACCTAATAACAGAACACAGCAATGCATAAAACAAAAGCTGATTAAACTGATAGACAACTTAATAGAGTTTAAAATTTTCATACTCCTCTTTCAGCAATTGATAGAACAAGTAAACAGAAAATCAGAAAGATTGTCATAAATTTGAACAAAAGTATCAACCAACTTAATTAAAACAACATTCTACCTACCAACAGCATTCCCACTTATGTATGGAACATTCACCAAGACAGACCAGATGCAAGGGAATGGAAAATGGTAGAGTGCTGAGTGTCAGCTACTCAGCTTCTAGAGAACTAAGTGCCAAAAGCCTGGAAAACAACGGCCCTGGAGAGAATCCAAGGGGAGTGTAGGGCACATGGGAATCATGAGGGAACTGACAGTGGAGAAGAAGAAAATAGGATTCATGGCTACAGAAGAAACAGCTCAGTGCCCCAGACCGGAGACTGAGCAGGCCAGCCAGAGACAACATGGAAAGAAGGGGAATAGCAAAAGCAGATTTGCTCCTCACTGGGAGACTGAGACCTGACCTGGATGGGGAGAGTCCTGCACAGTCAGGCAGCAGTGAGAACAAACATGCTGTTTCCCTAGGGCTCCCACCCAGCCAGTGGTCGGCAAAAGCAGCACCTGATACACATGGTTCCTCAGAAGAGCAGCAGAGAGAGGACGGGATGATCATTTTATTTCAAAGGTCTGCACGAACACCCCAGAGTAGAAAAAGGAAAAGCACTGACCAGTCACAGCAGACAGCTAGCAGCTGGACGTTCTTCACCCGACTTACAACCTCTTGCAGGCCAGGTTTTACAAAGTTTCCATTAAACCAAGTGCTAATTAAAGACTTACACGGTGTGAGTGACAACGGTTAAGAATGATGGTCCACATAAAAGCAACAAAAAATTCCAGGCACCAAAACTCAGAAAAAAATTCTTTATTTCACATAAGTGCATTCATGGGGCCTTTACAATGCACAACGTATTAAGTAATGAAGATTCATATTAGACACAACCATATCCCTTGAGTATCAAGTGTGCGTGTTATTCGTGTGTTGTGTCTGTGTTGCAATTGGTCATTCAGCAATAAGTTTCCAGTTAATTGTTTGCATAGATATTTGCCTCTTCTTCAAAGATACCCACTTGGGTATTTACAAATAGTTGATTATAATTTATATTATCATTTATTTTCAGTATTAATGTCAATAATATGATTTACTTATATTTAATTATATTTAATGTTATTGCTTTGTAATTCAATGACTCTGTTGTGTGTTGCAACAGACTACCAAATGCATCCATCTGGATGGCTATCTTAAGTGGGATTTATTTGGGGGTAGGGCTTATATGACGAGCCTCCTAAAAAAATCATGGTATGACTTAATTTCCCATTAGGTTTTATTTTGAGGAGAATACTATTAATGGGAGTTTTTTTGTTACTTGACATTGACAAAGATTACTAAATAGGGAATGCATGTAAAAGCACAAACCATAGATTCAAAATTTGATACACTGGACATGGTTAAAATTTAAATTTTAGGATTTTAAATAATGCTGAGGAAAGTGGATACTCCAATGAAGAATAAGAAAGTGAAAACACAAGTCATAAAAGAAGGAATTTTTTAATAAAAGGTATCCCACAAAGGACTACAATATAGAATATCTTATGAACTGCAGAGGATACCAGTAGGTAAACAATTTGATTAAAAAGTGAACATTGAACATAGTTCACAAAAGAAAATATGTTAATGTCCAATGAGTACATGAAAAGAAATTCGGGATCTTCACTCAGAGAAATGAAAGTTAAAGCCACGAGATGGCTCCATATATAAATTGGGTTAGCTAAAATTAAAAGAAACAGCAATACTAAGTAATGTTAGGATTTAAAGACAGTAAATTTCCTTCATTGTTGGTGGAAAAGTGAAATAGTACCAGCCATTCTGGAAGACAGTTGGTAATTTCCTACAATATAAAACACTCCACATGGTCCATAAATTCCATATGAGATATTTATCTGAGAGAAATGAAAGCATGTATGCAGATGTTATAATGTTTATAGCATCACTATTAATTACAGCTCTAACAGGAAACCATGCAAGTGGCTACCAATCAGTAGGTGGAATTCTAGTCAGTGACATAATATATGCACAATACAGATTTAAAAATTCAGAAATATCATGGTAAAGGAAAATGAATTAGACAAAAAAGACTACTATACAATGTATATGAGGCATAATCAAAACATATGGCAAAGATTATTTTTTAATTATTACAATAAAAGACACATTACCGTCATTCTGCCTCAAAGTCTTCCTTGCCCTCAACACACTTTTTCCATGGTACTTGTCACTTGCTGAACCAGTTCAGGAAGTCTTCTTTTGTGAGTATTTTTGACTGCATGACATGGTTGCTTCCATGTCCTGAATTGTTTATTTTTCATGATCATTTTGACTATGGGGAAGAGTCAGAAGTCACACGATGCCAGATTCAATAAATAAGGTGAGTGAGGATGCGTCATAATTATTATGAGCCTGCCTTTCCAGTGAATGGCACATGAGACCAGCATTCACTGTACAGTATATTTTTTATGACACCTGTAGAGACACTCATAAAAGACAACTTCCAGAGCTGTGGCCTGACAAGCCACAGACACCCCAGGGCAAGAACCATCGGCATTTCATGAGCTCCACGCCATGTTGGAACTTAGGATGCTGGGAAACCAAGCAGCCAGCTTGCCACCCTGGTATGTGGCTGTGGCCTGGCAAGCCACGGCCACCCCAGGATGAGAGCCATCAGCGTCTCCTGAGATCCATGCCATGTTGGAACTTAGGGCATTGGGAAACCAAGCAACCAGATCACCTCCCTGGTAAGCAGCTGTGAGCCTACGGGTGCACTGGCTGAAAACAAACATCCATCCTCCCCACCCCTATAGCAAGTGGGAGCCTGAGATCTGAGCATCTCTTGTGAGGTTGACTATATGCAATATAGCAAATAAGGGGGATTTCCTTGTACCATCTCTTTGAAAGCAAATATTTTTATCACTGTTTTGCTTTGTTCTGATTAATGGTATTGCTCTATTCAATATTCTGTTTTGATAAGTTCTATAATTTTCTGTATTTCCTTTGATTTTGCTACACCTGATTGAAAGAACAACTATTGTGAAGAAAATGAGATATACTATGGCACCTATTACTGCTATCCCGGTAACCTGCTGTGAAGTGCTGTACCAGTTTCACTACACTATCTCAGCTGGCTTTGTTCCACCTTGTTCTGTGGTATTTTACTACTTTAAATATAAAAATTTGTTTAAAAAAAAGACAACTTCCAGAACTGCTTCCAAAAATAGCAAGAACAATGGGACAAAGGCATTCAAACCAGGGAAGAGTTTTGAGGGGAATTAATGGCAATGTGTCTTTTACTGTAATAAAATTTTAAATGGAAATATCCACTATTATTTCAATCAGACCACAAATGATTCTATTGACTCTAGTTTTATGTAACTCCAGAAAAGGCAAAAAGCTTACTATTACAGAAGTCAAATCAGTGATTTGCCAAAGATGGAGAGGGAAGTTGGGTTCAACAGAGGCACATAGCTGTGGAAAGGGAGAGAGAAATGTTTTAGGCATTGAATATGGTGGTTGCATAGATAAATATTCACCAAACCTCTTCAAACTATAAATTTAAAATGAAGAAATTTTATCGTGTATAAGTTACAAACCAACAAAGCTGTTAAAAATATAATACAGGGCTGGAAGGTTAGCTCAGTAGTAGAGCACTCTCTTATCATACACCAGGTCCTAGGCTCCATCTGCAGCACCGCCTGTATAAATATATGTAAGTAGAATAGCATGCACATATTCAAAGAATACCCCAGTTCACTAACAATAGTGGCTATCATTTTTTGAGATTTATGTGTTGTGATAGGTACTTCACATGCATTATCTGTGACTTTATAAGGTAATTATTAAACCTACTTTCAAGCTGGAAAAATAATAAAATAAAATATAAACAGTTGAACTGCAGAGATGGTCAATGACGTGCACACAGTCACAGAGCTAATATGCACCTGAGCTCAAACCCAGGTTGGAATGTCCTACCCTTATGCCCTGCTTCACCAACCAGATCACCAACTATCCTCACTTTAGGAAGCCAGAAAGGCAACAGCATAGGCCTTGGTACCAAAGACCAACCTGAAAGCAGTGAGAATATGACAGGTATTTGTCTGTCAAACAGTTTGTTGAGACAAGCAACCAAGGTAATTGAGACTCCAGGGAATATCTGTCCTCCTCTCTGCAGTCCACAGGGAATGTATGTGCTTAATCCTCCATTAATTTACTATCCAAATGCTGCAGCCTGTGTATCATTTGTTGCAGAAGCTGACAAGAAGGAATTGTAATGTCGGCCTCATGAAATGTTCCAGAATTCTTTCAGGACAATAGAAACTGCTTTGACATGATAGTGAAGACCAAAGCCTCAACATTCCATAGAAAGGGCATCTTGCCTGAGAACCAGGGACATTGTATCTGTGATCTCTTCCCTCCTGTCATGTTTTTTTCTGTGGCAGGAGGGATTCACATTCTAGACTGAAACTAGGAAATGGGAAATCCTGTAATCACGGCAACCGTTCTCAGAGTGTTTGGTGTCTGGTTTACATTTCCTATCCATCACCTTATTTATCCAGTACAACCAACCTGTAAAAGACACACAGCTATTAGCTCAGTCTTGCAGATGAACTGAGGCTCAAGAAGATTGACTTCCATCAGGCATCCAGCATCCTCCACATGGCAATGCTTTAAGAAAAACATCTCTAGCCCCAGCTCTAAGCAGTACATGGTGATGCTTAAGACAATGCTAGTCACTCCCTCCCCCTGTCCAGTGCACCGTGGTTTGAGTGTCCCCCAACAAAACTCATGTTGGATATACAATCCCCAAGGTCACAAGGTAATAGCATTTGTTTAGTGGACTTTGAAGAGGTAAATGGATCATGGAGGCTCTGCCCTTCTGAATGGATTGATCATGAATTAATGGATTATCCAAGCAGTGGCTTTATTATAAAAGTAAGCTCTCTCTACCTAACTTTCTCTCTCTTGCCACAATGCCCTCTACCAGCAGAAAGAACATCTGGGTGTGATGGCACAGCCTTGTAATCCCAGCATTCTAAATAACTGAGGCAGGCAGATTGACAGTTCCAGTCCCATCTGGGCATTTTAGCAATTTAGAGAGAACTTGTCTCAAAATAAAAAATAAATAAAAAGGCTGGGAGTTGTAGCTCATTGTGAAGGCCACAGGTTCAATCTCCAGTATGAACTATCAACATCCCCCCCAAAAAATGTCTTTTCAGAAATCATGACTGAGGACTACAGCATTCTAGATGACCTACTGGCCTCCTCTCCATCTCACCTGCCACCAAGGTCTTTTGGTGTCCTTGGCCACTGTGTCATCTTTGTGTGGACTCTGACACAGCCTGATAGCACCTAGGCTCTTGCTCCACCTGCATCTCTCATCCTGGGGCTTTCCCACTGACCTACAGCATCAGTGTCCACAGAACCCTGGGACACTCATGCATGTGTGATCTGCAAGTAAAGGCCAGGAGAGATGACAGTTGTCATCAGGATCGAAAAACTCTGATCTCTTTCTACTCCCATCCCAGAATGGATGACCTGGACTACAACAGTTCATTTGCTTTTTGCAGTAAAGTTTTGTGCGATTGAAGCCCAGATCCTCTTCTTTCTGCTTCTTCCTTGGAACGGAGATGTGATGGCTGCTAAAGCTCCTTTCACCTTACATTGTGAGGCTGAGGATGAAAGCCATTTAGCAAAGACAGGAGAGCAGGAAGTCACGGACAGACAGGGTTCTTGGCACTGCATGAAGCCAATTGGCTCATACAAATGCCACTATATTAAGGTCACTATGATTGGCAGCTAAATGCAACATCCAAAAAATGCACTCACTGTATGAAAATATCTAATTTCTTTACTCATGGGCAAATGAATAATAGAAGCCCTTCTTTCAGAAAGGAAAGTATGAAATGAGAAACATGAGCTTCTACTTGAGAGTCTGTTTTAATGAAAGGGAAGCTATGAAGTGAACCACTTGAACCCACAGTGCTTTTGTTTACTCCAGAGCTCTTGCTCTGTGCTAATAAGGAAGCTGAATTTATGGTGTAGTGAACTAAACATTGTTTTTAAAAATTTGCTAGCCAATTAGACTAAAGAGACAGACCCAAAGAACATAAGTTTGATTCCTCTTTTCTCCCTTACAAGTCACAGATTTCTTCTTGACATTCAGTGCAGAGATAAGAGCTCTCTTGTAAAATTATTTGACTATAAAAGCTTTTCTTTACCCATTTGAAGCATATATTTTCTTTGCATATGAAGACTAAGGTTTATGAAATAATATTTAAATTAATAGTGAGAAATCATGAACTGTGGCTGATGTCAGTTTAGGGATAACATATTAACTTACTTTAATGTTATTTATTCCATATATGACTAACTTGAAAAAAATAGACCTACCAGTCTCCTTTCCTGTTTCCTCCCTTAAATTGAGTCACTTATTTTATACTCATTACATGCATTCTAGTCTTGAGGAAGCTACGTACTGAACACTTGCTACAGTTATGTTAACAAGCTCAAATCAAATAAAAATGTACCAATCAGACTCAAAACCCAAGTCACTATAATATTTAATCCTTCCACATTACTTTAGACAGCAAAAGAACAAATCTGCTTCACCTTGACCAATCCCCATATCCTTAATGGGTGGCTCTAATCAACTGTTATACTTCTTGCCATTTGAGCCCTGGCCATATGGATTCACAGTGCTCAAAACCATGCACTCGGTGTTCTCCACCAAACAATTGACTCTTCCACAAAGGGTAGCACCTACTTACCATCCCTGCTATACATATGTGTTCGAGCAATTCAACTATAAACATTAGTAGGTAGGGGTGAAAAAATACCCTTGCCTTGCCTCACTAAAGATTGTTACTTAATCATCCAAAGAAAGCTCAGCATACCCACCAATACTCAGGAACACATTTTGTGTTAATATCAATTACTGGGGACTTTTTTTTGAGCTCTGAACCCCAGTTTAGACCTGCTTCTTGTTCATACATTCTAAAAATCAAAAAAGACCACAATTCTATCCCATCCCTAACATATTTGTACAATTTGGTATCTGTTCACAAGTTACTTAGAGTATAATAGGTTTATGCATATAATAATAACCATATCCAAACATGATAGTTGACTTGTAAAATACTAAACCAAAAAGCTCAGGCTTGAAGTTCATCAATAAGGAAACCATTGTAATTTTGGATGGAACATCCAACAAACAGGCCCATAATTCTGTCAGAGCAAAGAGCTGCCCTTTAAAACAGGAGAACAGACTGTATTGGGACCAACCTTTTGGGATCACGCCCATGGGATGCAAAAGATAAATTGGCAACGTTTCAAAGCTACCAACCATAGAAGTTCTGAAACATTCTGAAGCTATCCCATCTTCCTATAGTGCTTCATCAAGCCTAGTTTATCGTTCTTTCTGTTTCTTTAATTGTATAATACTTGTCGGGGCTGGGGCAGTTCAGTTCAGCAGTATGTTCTGAGCTCTAGTGGCACAGCTGGAATCCACAAATGTGCAGGCCCTCACCCTTAATGGAATGCAAACGGTGGGGCATCCTGTCCCTAACCTGAACCCTCTTCAATATGTCAATAAACACATCCCAAACACAAGCTAAGACCCACAGTATCTTATCTCGGGACTGAACACAGGCTCTCCCAATTCCTTATATTTTAAGTGTTCCCCAAAAGTACTTTCCACATTTTTAAAATCAAATATGAATTGAGTAAAAAACCCAAGTGATCTTTTCCAATTTTAATTTCATGCATGCAGCTGTAATTTGGAAATAATTTTTCTTCTATTTGATGGTCATTGAAATCATGTATTTAAGAGTCATTTTAAAGTGTGCCAGGAAAACTGCGGTTAGAGAAAGGTTTTGCAAGATACATTCAGTTATATACCACATAACCACATTTCAATGAGTGTACACCGCACAGACAACAGTGTCTTACATATTACAATGGAGCTGAAAATATCTGTTACCTAATACTATCACCATAATGTCTCAGTGGTCAGATACACAAATACTACTGTACTTTAATCACCTATACTATTCAGTGTAGAAACATACCATGTAGGTTAATATGGTAAGAATGATAGGCTGCACCCCAAAGCCTAGACGTAAAGGAGGGTACACCACTTAGGTTGGTGTATGTTCTACAATGTTCACACAAAGATGAAATTACCTAGTAACATGTTTCTCATCATGTAACTCAGTGTTAAAATAACGCATAACTGTATATTACCTTGAGAATATGATGATGTGTATAGACGCATGTTACAAATATGGATGCATGATGTGCACAAACACACATAGAGATGTTGCAAATAATTACACATGATGTTTACATATATTATATATGCATGTGGCTTTGTACAAATATTTGAACTTTTTTGAAAATGTCATAAAAGAGCTATTGTTCTTCTTTTCCACATTTGAAGGAGGTCTGCCCAGGATAAAATTCTGAACCCTCCTCAGGACAGAATGAAAACATCTCCCCTGAATAAGAACCTTCCACAACTGGGCCTAAACCTGCTTCTGTTGGCCCCTCAGCCTTCACACAGGTAGGAGGTCCCACTCTCTGTCACACCTGACCTGCTGTGACCCCACTCTAAAGCCACACCCATACCACCACCTTACAGAGCACTCAGGACACTCCTAAGCCCAAAGGGAACCCCCAAACACCCAGCATGATGATGAGGAAGGGCCCTCATCACTACCATCCAAGACTGATAGGGACGAAGGGACCTACTCTGTCTGGAAGGTTGTTTTTCCTCTCCCTGGAGAGATAAAAGTCCAAAAACAAGCCATGTTATTAGCCAGCATGTAGGGCATGATCATGACACTCACAAGCAACGGTCATGTCAAGATCCACACTTTTAGACTGAAGTGAACCAAGCCCTAAAAAATGAAATTTACTTTCTTCCAGCTTGTCAGATTTTAGTCTTTGCATTAATGTTAGTCCCAGCTGCTGGGAAGTGACACCTTTATATGCCAAGCTAATTGGCTTCTGGCATTGACTCACTCTCCAGCTATGGGATGAGTCAGCTAATTATTTCTGGTCCAAGAGGTGCCCATTGCAGAGGAGGTCAGAGGTCCAAGATGACTGATGTCCACTCTGCAGAAAATAACACCCCCCTGCCAACCATCAGGCCATTACTAAGAAACTCCTCACAGCAGATGCAAAGTACTGGAGCAAATAGCCACAAGACTTTTTGACTTACTCAGCTCTCCAAAGGAAAGATTGCTGCAAAACTTGTAGAATTTTTACCTTTGAAGGAATTGCCTGCAGATGCTAATACTTTATGGTTCATCCTTTTTTACAGACACATATTTAAATGCACTGGAAATGAGAATTAAGACAAAAGAGGCAGTCCCCTCCCCACCCCGCCCCCTGGTCTGGAATGCTAGCTTCTTGTCTTGTTTGTTATTCTTAAAAGAAATTACTCATGCGGAAGAGTGAATATCAAGACTCTTCCCTTGGAGTGCTTTTAGTTCTTTTTTAATTTGACAAATAAAGTAGTTAACAATCCAGGCAAGTTTAACAGTTTCAAATCACTCCCCCACTCTACTGAATCATAACAGTATTTAGCATTTACACAGTTCACAGCATTTTGAAATCATTTATAAGTCATTTATAAAGGTAAGAAGAGTTACTCACTTTATAAACCAACAAATGCCATTACAGACAGGAAGTAAATAATGAAAAAGGCTACAGTGAGTAAGAAACATAATTGGAAATAGGATTTAAAGCTCTTGAGCCTCTCCTGTGTAGACTGGGAAGGCTGGTAAGTGGGTGGGGAAGTGACACGAACATGACTCTTCCATACTCTTATCATCAAGGTGATGAGCTTTGCCTTCCAATTGCCACTGCACTCTTCACTCGTTTATTCAGCAGATGTGTACTGGGCGCCTACTCTGTATCAATGCTTGTACTTGGCATACCGCAGAGACACTGCCAGTTTGGGTGCAGACCATGGCAATAAAGTGATTCACACAAATATTGCAACGAAGCGATTCATGCAAAATTTTTGGTTTCCCAGTGCATATAAAAGTTATGTTTACATTATACTGTGATCTAGTAAGTGTGTAATAGAATTATGTTTAAAAAATGTAGATGCCTTAATTTTAAAATAGCTTGTTAAAAATTTTAATGGTCATCTGAGCCATTGGAAAAACGGCACCTATAGACTAAATCAATACAAGTTTGCCTAAAATCTTCAATCTGTAAAATACACAGTATTTACAGAACTCAATGAAGTGAAGCACAATAAAATGAGGTATTCCTATACTGTGTTAGATACTGAGAATGCAAGAGTGAAGAATGAAGGAGACAGACAGAGAGAAGAATGAGGATGAAGTCATAACTGCACATGCCATGAGAGAGAAAAAACTATTAATTCACCCTTCTAGATTCTGTGACTGGGATACAAGAATTAAACTGATGAAAGGTTAATAGAGAGATAACACTATTTATGCATGCAACACATCTACACAAGAGAGCACTTAACAGTAAGTAATTTAATAAGCTATTAGAACTTGGGGATTGTATACCATCTTAACACAGGATGATAAATTTGTGAACAAGTAACAAAACAAAGAGAATTGGGGATTCGGGGTATAACAAACTGTAGGAAGGCAAATACATGCAGAAAAGTAAAAGGGAAAGGAGATATTTTAGTAAAGTTTGTGCAGACTCAACTGCGTGCCAATTTTCTGGCCCTGGTGGTAATAATACAAGGTAGAGGGGGAAACATTTAGGCAAAGGAAAATTATAATCTGTTTTTAAACATGAAAAGGAAAGTAGAGAGCTTTTCCTCCATGTGCTGTTTCTCAATCACTTTCAGTTCAAAATAGTCCATATGCCAAAGTGGCATCTTTTTGTTGGCGTAGTCTTATCATTTCCCCTGCATGCTTACAGGGTTATGGGAACACAGACTTGGAAACACTCAGTGTCTCTTGTTGATAACAGGAAGTAGTCACTGAATATTCTCCAGTAAAGGAATAACGGGGCCAGTCATTGTTAAATTCATTAGGTAGAATAATGAAGGAAAAGCACTCAGGTAAAGGAAACTGTCAGAGCAAAGGCAGACTATTCTGTGAAAATCTGGGGCATTGAGTGTGTTGTCCATGACATGTTACTTGACATCAAAAGCCAGGCTAGCTCTGGGAACATCAGACAGTCTCTTGCCATGTGGGTGACAGACGGCGGAGTCAGAGCGTACAGAGATGGGCAATGAGAAATGAAGAATAAATAGGCATTTATAGAGGATTGAGAAAGAGCAAGAAGTATGACAGGGATGCAAATAAGAACTATTCTCTCTCTAAAGAATTTTGACTAGGGAAGGGATAGAAATTCTGCTGACTTTCTCCTACACACTCAGTAGACCTTAATCCTCATTCACCAATAAGATAAAAAGGGAAGGACAATAGTGACTTCTATTATCTGTCATTTGTGAAGTAGAATTTAATTTGTAAAATTAAAATGTACACGGTAAAGTACTAGTTTACATTTTCAGTGAAAGCCTATCTTAGAGACTGAACTGGGTTCTTGCCTGTTCAATAAAAGTGGACTTTTCCATGAAATCTCTAGAAGGAAAACCAAGTATATCCCACTGATCATAGGCAGAAAAGCAGCTGAAATAGTGATGCATGTGGAAAACAAAGTCAGCAAAATAAGTAGTAGTGAGGGAGGAAATTATAAAGATCACAGCAGAAATTGTTGCAATTGAGACTAAGAAAACAATACAAAGAATCAATGAATTCAAGCACTGGTAATTTAAAGAGTAAATGAAATTGACAAACCCCTAGCCAACCTTAGCAACCAAAAGAAAGAAAAAACTCAAATTCATGCAATTAGGAATGAAAATGGTAAAATCATAACAGATCTTGCAGAAATTTAGATCTTCAATATCTACTTCATGGGCCTGCATTCTAATAATATGAAAAACAAAGAAGAAATGCATAAGCTCCTGGATACATATCAATTACCAAGGTTGAATCAAGAAGATATAAAAATTCTAAATAACCCAATATCAGTCAATAAAATTTAAAATGTAATTAAAAACTTACCAAAAAAGAAAATCTCCAGTGTTGATGGATTCAATGCTGAATTCTACAAGAAAGTTAAAAGATCTAATGTCACTATTCCTCAAACTCTTTTCAATGAAAATGAAAGAGAAGCAATACTCCCAAACTCATTCCTAGAAACAAACATTACCCTTGTACCAAAACCAGAGAAGGACCCAAGCAAAAAAAAGAACTACATGCCAAAAGCCCTAATAAACATAGACACAAAAATCCTCAAAAAGATACTGGCAAACAGGCATGGCTCAACATATGCAAATCAATACACATTATACACCATATTAATAAAACTAAGAACAAAACCCATATGATCATCTCAAAAGATGCAGAGCTAGAGAAAGTCAAATGCCCATTCATAGTAAAAAAAAAAACCTACAGAAAATTAGAATGAATAATCTTTATCTCAATCTGATAAAGAACAGACCTTTATGACAAACCAACAGCCAACATCATAGTAAATGGACAAAAAAAGCTTTCACTATAAAATCAGGAACAAGACAAGGATATCAACTATCACCACTCCAGTTCAATACAGTTCTGAGAACATTAGCAAGAGTAATTAGCCAGTGATAATCAATAAAAGTAATACAAATAGGAAAGGAAGAGATTAAATTATCATTTGCAGCTGACACTATGCTTTTGTAGAAGACCCCCTAAAACTCCACCAAGAGAGTACTAGATTTAATAACCAAATCCAGTAGCCTTAGCTGGATACAAAATCAACACTCAAAAATCAATAACATTTCTATACACAAATAACAAACTCACTGAGAGAAAAATTAAGGAAACCACACTTCACAATAGCATGCAAAAAAACTAAATACCTAAAAACTAACCTAATGCAGGAAATAAAAGATCTTTACGTTGGAAAGTACAATAACTGAAAAAAGAGATCGATGAAGATATCAGAAAATGAAAAGACATCCCTTGTTCTTGGGTAGGTATAGTGAAAAACGGCCACACTTCCCAGATTGTTATACAGACTTAATGTACTCCTGATCAAAATGCCAATAGCATACATAGGAGAATCAGAGAAAACAATTCTAAAATTCATTTGGAGCCAAAAAACACCTAGAATAGCAAAAACAATTCTGGACAACAAATGCAAGCCAGGGGGCATCACAATCCCTGAAACAAAATTATACTACAAAGCTTCTGTGATTAAAAAAAAAAAGAGTCAGCATGGTACTGGCACAAAACAAAATAAAGGGTCGATGGAACAAATCAGAAGATGCAAAAACAACTCCAGTGACACTGAGCCACATTATCTTTGACAAAGGTGCCAAATATGTTCCCTGGAAGAAAGACAATCTCTTTAATAAATGGTGCTGGGGAAAGTGGCTTTCTACATGCTGAAGACTAAAAGTAGACTCATGTCTATCAACATGCACTAAACTAAAATTGAAATAGATCAAATATCTAAATATTAAAACAGAACATGAAATATGCTGGAATATAGAATACATAGAACTCTTGAAGACCTAGTATAGGCAAAACTTTATGAACAAAACCCTGATGGCACGGGAAATAACACAAAGAATCAACAATTAGGATCCCATCTTATTAAAATCATAGCAAAAGAAACCACCAACAGAGTGAAGAGACCACCCACAGAGTAGGAAAAATATTTTGCTACTATTCCTCAGACAAAGGAATAATATCTAGAATACATAAAGAACTCAAAAAAATCAGATCCCCTAAATTTAAAGACCCAGTCCAAAAATAGAAATTGGAAATGAATAGACACTTCTCAGAAAAAAAGGTAGAAATAGCAAATAAATATATGAAAAAATGTTCAACATCACTGGTCATCTGAGACATGCAAATTAAACCAACATTGAGATTCCATCTCATTACAAAAAGAATGGCTTTATCAAGAAAACAACCAATAACAAATGCTGACAGAGACATTGGGAAAAATGAATCCTTTTCCACTGGTGATGGAAATGTAGACTGGCACATCCACTGTGGAAATCAGCACACATGGAGATTCCTCAAAAAAGTAAAACTAGAGGTTCCATTTGACCCAGCTATTTCCCTCCTCAGTAACTTTCCAAGAGATTTAAAAGCACCATACCACAGCAAAATATGCAAGTGATGTTTACAGCAGCACATTTTTTAATAGCTAAATCTTGGGAGGAAAAAACCCAAATGTTCATCAACCAATGAGTGGATAAAAAATATGTGGGTTTTCTTTTTATATAATGGAGTACTACTCTGCCATAAAGAAGGATACACTTGAGACATTTCTGGGCAAATGGATGTGGCTTGAAACCATACTCTTTTTTTAAAGAGGGTAAATAAAACATAGCAAGACAGATCACAAGAAAGCAATATAAGAGACAGAGATTTCAGAGCAAGACCACTGCAGATCTTCACTGCCTATCATATTGTCTCTTGTTTTCTTCCAAATAGTTGTCCATATCTTCACACACAGTGAATTCATACAAAACAAAACAGTATTAAACTGATTGGAACAGGATGATGAAGGCACTTTAGGTCTTCAAGGCCAAACAATAGGGAAGTCAACAATGGCTGCCATAATGTCTCTCGTTCTCTTCAAAATAGCTGTCTATTCTTCACATATGTTGAAATTAAACAAAGCAAAACAGGGGCTGGGGATTTAGCTCAGCAGCATAAGCACTTGCCTGGCAAGCATGAGGTTGTGAGTTTGATCCCTGGTACCAGAAAAAAAAAACAGATTAATATCACTGAACAAAGAATAATAGTATTGTTGTATTTCAAATCATGATTCTACAGAATTAGCACTGGGTACCTTAGTGTCTCTTTTTATTCAAAGCATCTTTTCATTTCATCATGCATTATATAATCAATTCTCACAAACTGATTAGAAGTTCTATGCATCCAAGAGTCTCTACATATATACCTATTCTTTCTAGATTAGAAAGAAAAACAAATAAAAACAAGACAAAACAAACCAACTTCCTAGAAAAACATGAAATGGAAAAGACATAAAACCACAATACTAGGTGATCTATAGTAGTTACTATGATGTCTCTTGTTATCTTCAATAGAATTATCTATATCATCAGGCATAGTATAATTGAACATAGCAGTATATAGCAATATTAATAAAAACAAAACATTGGAGACATTGTAACACTTCAAAAGCAGTTAATGAACCAGAATAAGTACCCTAGTGAATCTTGCCATGTTCACAATAGTTGCCTATACTCTCAGACTTGATACTATCAAGCATACCAGATTTGAATAAAATCAGTCAAGACAAAACAGCAATCTAGTAAACCAGATTCAAATAAGATCAGTCAAATTAAAACAGTGTAAGTTATACAGGGCTTCAGATTAAGTTAATAGGAAATTAAAGATGGTTACTGTAGTATATCCTGTTATTTTGGGGATAGCTGTCTGTGCCCTCAAATCTAGTACAAGTAGACAAACTGGAAAAGAATAAAATCAAACTAAACAGATTGATAAGAATAACGTGTCTTTTAAATCCTGATACACTATTAACAATGTCCTCTGCCTTCCTTTTTTAGACAATTCATCCTCTTTCACTTTCACAAGGTGCTTTGTCATTTTGGCCCCACTAACTCCTTTAGTTTTTAGATTGAGGGGGCAACCTGCTATCTACCTAAGTGGTTCTGAACCTTTTTACCCCTGAGCTTGATCATGAGCTGTATTCCTTTAGTTACTAAAGCCTCAAGGTTTTCCTTCCATATAGCTGAGTAGTTCTCCACTGAACAAAAGTGTCATGTCTTTCCAACCTATCTGCAGCTGCTGGAAGAGTTGCCCCTATTTCTCTCTGGTTCCCTGTCACATAGATCATTGTTTTCTCATCTTTGACTTTCAGTTCATAAACCCTCTTTCAGGCTGATTATATTTCCTATACAGAGCACCTCAATGGGCCCTCTCAATCTACTCTGCCTGTGTTTCTTTTTGTTAGTGTATCAAAGCCATCTGTGTCAGAATTTATAGCCAATCTTCTCTGCCTCATCTCTGCTATGCTATTTCTATGCCATTGCTTGTCTACTTTTCTCTTTCATTCTACTGTCTGCCCCATTCATTGAGGCCTCTCTGCCACTGTTCCTGGAATCCTGGTGATTTTCTTCTCTCTCTCTAGAATGTCCTTTAGTATTTTTTGTCATGGAAGCATCTTGTTTCTCCATTAATTTTGAGAGACAGTTTTGCAGGGTACATTAATCTGGGTTGGAGATTATTTTCTTTCAGGGCTTGGAATGCTTCACTCCAAGCTCTTCTTGATTGGATAGTTTGTGTCAAGAAGTCTGTCATGATTTTGATGGGTTTTCCTTTATAGGTAATCTGTTTCTTTTCTCTGACAGCTTTTAATATTCTGTTCTTGTGTTAAATTTCTGGGATCTTGATTATTATATGTCTGGGTATAGATCTGTTTGGGTTGTAGCTGGTTGGAGTTCTGTATGCTTCATACACCTCGATATTATTTTCTTTTCCTATGCTTGGGAACCTTTCCTTAATTATTTCTGTGAGTAGCCTTTGTATTTCCTTTGTACTCCTGCTTCTTCACTCACATTTTTTATTCTTAAGTTATGGATCCTCTTGTCATCTTCTAGCCTTTGTATTGTTACTGCCTGTTTCCTTGTTATTTTAAGAGAACTTTCCTTTCACAATCACACATTGCAAATCTATCTTCAAGTTTTGAAAGTCTAACTTTAGTTTCTGTCAAGAAAGTTTGCCAGCTTTCAATGGAGGTTTTAGTTTCCTGATAATCTCTTTGAATCTGTTTCATGTATTCTAGATTTTTTTTTATATTCTTCATCAGAGGTTTCTCTCCTTTTTCTTGGTTCCTCCATTCCTCCATCTGTGTCTTCTTGAGAGGTTCTTAGCATTTCTTTTATTAATCTTTTCTTATATCTTGCTTTACTTATATTAGTATTTCAGTTTTGAGTTCGTCTATAATGTCATGAAGATATTTCTTTATGTCAGCTGATGCTGTACCCATATTGCATGTTTGCTGCCCTCTGTCTCTTCTGTATTTACCTCTCTTGGAATATAAGTCTGTATTTACCTCTCCTGGAATAGAGAGGTAGGGTTGGCAGCTGAGGTTTTTCTTGTTTATTTCTCTTGTCATGTTTCTGGTTTCTTTCAAACAGGTGTATGGTGGAGATCTCAGGTCCTTTCCATATTGCTTACAGTTTTTCTGAAGCTTGCTGGCTAGGGGATTGCTACTCTCTCCAGTTTGCTGTTGATCAGTGAGGTGCATGCAAGGGTGATGTAGGCTGGCCCTTCTCCTCTGAGCCAGTCAACCAGCAAGTACCTTCACCACATTAGTCTGTACCATGCAGACATCACTGGCTTGGGACAATTTCATTCCTGGCCATTGGGTCCCAACCAGGGGCATGACCCAGCCCAAGCAGATTCCACCAGTCTGCTTTGGGCCAGGAGAGGCCAACTGAAGCCACTGCAGTTCCAGGTTCAGGTCCATCCTTCCCAACTCCAATATGTCATCCAGCCAGTCATACCCTCCTGTGGGAGGACCAAATTCCGAGCACTCACCATGGGTTAGTGCAGCTCTCCATGCCGGTTCTGTTCTCCATTGAAGTGCATCCTCCCACCAAGGGCCTTGGGCTCTCCAACCCCCGATTTCAGCATGACCATGATTTCAGAGCGACTGCAAGTTCTATGACTCCAAGATACCCAGTACAGCTGGGACCGGCTCCAGTGAGAGTGCATCTGGCTCCAGCCTTCTGTCCATGATTTTCTTTTCTTTCTTTCTTTTTCTTTTTCTTTCTCCTTAGTTTCTTCTTGGGTTGTGATAATCCCTCTCCTTTCATCTGGTCTTCTCTATGGTGTTAAATTTTAGAGTCTGAGCTGTTTCAGAGAGGCTCTTTACCTTGCTACCTATCAATCCACCATCTTCCCAGCATCCCTCCCCTGAAACCATACTCTTAAGTGAAATAAACCAGACATCCATGTTTAAATATCAAATTGTCTCTCTGGTGTGAAAAATTGAAAGGGCAAACAAAATGTAAAATAGATATTGGGAAATAGGAAGAAAATGTTCAGATAGGAAGGGGAACAAGAGAAGGGTTGGAGGGAAAGGAAGGAAGGGAAAAGAAAAAAAGAATAGAAAAAAAAACAAATAAAACTTTTATAAAGAGAAGAGGGATTGAAGGAAGGAGAGGAGATTGGGGTAAAAGGAAAAATCAAGATAGATTATGTACAGGTGTACATTATCTATGATGAATGTGATCACTATGTATTTCTGAAATGTACCAATAAAATTAATTTTTAAAATACATGGTAGTATATTGCCTGAGTTTGGCACAACTAGAGGAATTCTTCACAGACCACCGAACTAAAATACACACTAGCACACACAGGAAGGATCCCCATGGAGGGACAGAACAGCCAGCTCAAGAAAAAGTCACTTTCATGAAAATCACCACTCAAAGCATGAATTGTGTGGGTCCTTGTGTGTTTTCAGAACAGGGGCAAAGGAGCCCAAACCATCACCCTGATGCCTAGGGCTTCGCATCTGGCTGTCTGGCCTTCCCCCAGTCTGGCTTGGATCAGGTTCAGAGCCACCAATCCCACCTTCAATTATTTTCATCTATCTACTTAAATATAAAATCATCCTATTTATTTCATTTCTTGT
Organism: Hydrochoerus hydrochaeris; assembly: GCA_004027455.1. Classification (NCBI taxonomy): domain Eukaryota; kingdom Metazoa; phylum Chordata; class Mammalia; order Rodentia; family Hydrochaeridae; genus Hydrochoerus; species Hydrochoerus hydrochaeris. The sequence goes on from PVLA01000632.1 coordinate 482,455, forward strand.
TAAAATTAGTTGAAAACATTAGCAAACTGCAGAGTAAAAGGTGATTCTCATTATTCTACTACTTAAAAAGCAACTGTACAAATAACTTAAAATCTCCTTACATGTCCCACTGCACAGAGGTGATTTATGAAATAATTTTTCCTTGATATACAGATACATATAAACTAACAAAAACAAAAAAAAGGAACACAATATAAAGTCAAACTCCAACTTATTTTTATTTCATGTCTATATTTTTTTCTGAGAATGTTGTAGATCCTTTCTCTCTTTAAATAATTGCCTCATACTCTGTAATAGGACTTATTCAGCCATTAAGTCAATGGTGATTATTTGCTTGCTTGTTTGGGCTGTGCCATTACTTATCATACTTCAGTGGCCACCTTGCAAATGGGTCTCCACCACATCAACAAAAGAATGGAATGAGAGGAACATTAATATCCAGATGAAGTAAGTACTTTGCTGCCATCCTTTCAGCCACTCATCAGCGTTAAACATGGGCGAATGTCCCACCTTCTTCAAGCTTTCTTCTCTTGGCTTCTATGAGAACACACTGCTCTTTGGTTTCTCCTTACCCACAGTCACTGCTTTTCCAACTGATGGCCTCACTAGGAGGCTATGGAACCTCTAACAGGTTGGACTTGGTTGGAGGAAGTTAGGTTCTTGGAGGCATGCTACTGAAGGGAAAATTGGGATCCCAGCCCCTTTCTCTTTCTCTCTGTGCTTCCTGGCTGCCATGTGATGAGCAGTCACCTTGACCACATGTTGCTGGCCACAGACTCAAAGCAACAGAGATAGCTGAACATGGACTTAAACCTTTGGAACTGTGTGTCAGACTAAACCTTTCCTTCTTGAGCAGACTTCTCTCAGGTATTATATCACAGCAGAGGAAACCTGGCTAACACAATGTGAAAGTGCAAGTATAAGGTCCCCCAGGAAGTGCACACTGTCATGTTCAATGCAAGGCTGATATGCCAGGAGTTGAACAGAGGATGGGGCAGGCAGCAGTTTGTGGAGGAGAGTGTTCTTGTCTTAGGCACTTGCCTCATCGCTGAGATACAACACCTGACTCCAGGCACTTCAATACAGAGAGGATAATTTTGACTTGTATTTCAGTCCATAGTCAACTGGATCTAAGACAGGATGGCATGGAAGAGGAAAGCTGCTCATAGCATGGCAGACAGGAGTTAGAGAGACGAGGGAGGAGCTGAGAAGGGAGATAGATCCTTGCAGACCATGCCCATGGTGACCTCCTCTTCTGATCAAACCTTGTCTCCAAACAGCAAGCAGCTATACCTGCCAGATAACCCATCACCTTTAAAAGCCCTCACCTATGAGCACAAGAGGCTTTGAGGGGCATTTTAGATCTAAACCATAACAGTTCTGCAGATTGCAGGATCAGTCGTGTGAATAAATTAATTGTAGGAAAATGCAGTCTGGGCCATGATAAAGAGTTTTGGGGATCAAGCTGGGGTACACAGGACTTGCTCAAGGATCAGGCTATGGGATAGGAGAGAAAGAGAAGAGTCACTTCTGTTTTTTATTCCTTATGAGATGTGGAAAGGTCCCTGGGCATCTTTTCTTCTCCCACTGATCATTTTCTAAAGATGGTTCCACCTCATTTCAGGCTTTATCTACCACCAAAGTTCTGGTAACACCAAAGGGCTTTCAAACACCTTCTTGCAAGTGTCATTTAGACACCAATAGTCTACTGCAAATATAACAAACTCAAACGGAATTCTTGACAACTCTACCCAGAAGCCTCCTCCCACAGCCTCCCCCATCTTAATGAGAGAGTGCTGCCTGAATGCTTAGGGACGCAGGACTCTACATCCAGCCTGCCTGTGCTCAGATCCTCAATGTGCCTCCCAAAGTCCTGTGCTGAGTCCTAACCTGTAAGGGGGTGCTAATAGCTTTGGGAGGTAGTTAGGTCATGAGGAGAGACTACCATGAATAAGATTCCTGGCCTTATAGAGAGACCCTAGAAACTTCATCTCCTCCTCCTATCATAAGGAGACACAGTGTGCAGGCACCCAGTTTATGGTATTTTGACATAATGGGCTAAATAGACAAGGGCACTACATCGTGAGGTGGATGTGAGGATTCAATGATTTAAAATGTACAAAATACAAGTACTTAGAACAGTGACTGGTGCTAGGTAAAGCCCAGTGTTTTCCATCGTGTTACTGTCGATTTTCCTTGATGCTTATGCACTGAGATCACTCACTGAAAACACAGGAGGGACACTGTCCAGCAAGAGTAAAACTATGATTCAAGGCCTATGTTAGTTATTAATTATTATCTAATTAGGTGAGATGAAGCAATGAAAACAGCATTTTTTTGTGAAAATAGGAACTGATTTTAATCTTCCACTGCTTACAAAATGAATGCCCTTGGAAAGTTGTCATGTTTACATTTCATTCCATTGTTTAAAAGAGAAATAATATGGCTTACCTCTAAAGGTAATTGTAAAATTTAAATAGAGTAATGTATACAAAATATCAGCTTAGTGCCAGTTAGCAGCTATTATTATTAAGAGAAAGGATTTGGCTTTCTGAGTCTCAGGTTTGTCCTGTAACATCAAAGAAGCAATCAAGAATAAATTTGTCTCTAACAGATCCACTGGGCACTCAAGAAAACAAAATTGCAAATCTTTTGTGAAGTCCCAAGCTTCCAGGGGAGGGATGTAGGAACATAATGGAAAACTTGTGTTGGGGTTGGGTGGACAAACTGATCTCTGATTACAGCCACCATTTCTCGAGGGTCACCTTAGCCGTCAATCCAGACCCCAGAGGCAGAGAATGTAGAAAGCCCATTTCCAACTGTCTGCCTTCAGTTCTCAGTAGAACAAAACCATTAATGTTTAATATTTAAACAAAACTTTCCATTATTAATCACTGTAAGGCCCAGTGATGATTATTAAAACATAATGGATAGTCTTATTTTTAAAACTTGAATTTTAATGACTGAGATAGAAATCAGAACTTTAAAAAAAATAACTCCTTGGTCCTCTGGAGATTGTTTTTTCTGCTGGCCAGAGTGCTGGGCAGAGTGCTGGGCAGTTTTCCCAGCTCCTCTGGGGCTGCCTGTCTTGCTTCATATACTTCTCTGCATGCAGGGATCAAATGTCCCAGGACGGACCCTACAAGCTTCCCACACAATGCACCCAGCAGACTTCCTAGACCTAGGTCTCAAGACCATGGCAATGATAAGACCTTGGGATTGCTGCCAGCCTCAACTCCTAAAGTACACACTGTAGAGGCCACAGAACATCTCATTGAAGTACAGGGTTCCAGATGCTTAAAAATAAGCTCACGGTTTCATTGCTGGTCACTTCTGGGGAGTTTTGTGAGGTTGGTGGATTCTCATCACTTCCTGGTTCAACAGGGCCTGTACTGCAACGTGGACCTTAGGGGCAAGAGGGGGAGAAAGAGGAGGAGGCAGGGGGAAGGCGCAGTCCTCTCACAGGTCCTGCACAGCCCGCTCCTAGGTGGAAGCTGGAGTTTCCAGCTGATGAGACCACTGGGGTTGAGTGGATCAGCCTGCTTCAGTTGAGCAGGCCAGACAGCTTTCAAAGGGTGGGGATCTCTTTCATAATAACAATCTTAAAACATAGATTGTTAGGAGTAAAGTTTAATAAGATGTGTGTGACTGAAATAAAACCAAATTCAATGAAAATTTCAATCAAAATTTTTCCAGCACTTGAGATGAAGAAACACTGATTTTAAAGTTCTTCTAGGGGCCGGGGATTTAGCTCAACAGTAAAAGTGCCTGCATGGAGAGCAAGCATGAGATCGTGATTTCAACCCCTGGTACCCAATAAATAAATAAATAAATAAATAAATAAATAAATAAAGCTCTCTGAAAGAATAAACAATTATAAAAAGGAACAATAATATATTCATTCTATTTAATATTAAGACATAGTATACAGGCATAAATATTAAAACAGCATACAACCATTAACAAAAAGTTAAATAGTACATAATCCAGAAACAGACTCATGGATGTGTGAGAATTTGTACATGATCAAAGTGAACTACTGAGCAAAATGAGTTGGGAAAACTGACTAGTCATTTGGAAAAACAGAAATGACCGATCTCTAGCAGCTATGTGAGGTGCAGTGAGGCCCACTGTAAGCCCAGCACTCAGGAGGCTGAGGTAGGAGGACTGCTGCAAGTCCCGCCTGGGCTGGCTACATAGTGAGTTCAAGGCCAACCTGTCTCAAAAACCTAAGAAAGAAAATAAGTGACCAGTATCTACAAAAATAAATGTTACATGGAGCAAATATCTAAATGTTAAAATATGCACTTCAAAGTACTCAGTGAAAACACAGGTAATGTATTTATAATCTTAGCATATAGCTGGTCATCTAACACTGCATATCAACATTTCAAAGTGTGACCCAGCAATCCCATTCATGGGACTTTTTCCCAAGCAGATAATGGTGCATCAGAAGTTTATAAAGAACATATATGAGGTTGCTTTTTAAGCATGGTGAATAATATTGAAAAATTGGGAGAAAAAAATTAAATGTTGGGGAAAAAACTTAAACTGTAGCATATCCATACAATGAAACCTTGACAGCCAATTAAGATAACGGTATGTAACTATATTTTACTATATTGCCTGATAGTCTCAAAGAAGCATTGAAGTTAGTTAGTTAGCTAGTTAGTTAGTTAGTTGGTTAGTGTAGTTAGTGCCGGGGATCAAAGCCAGTGTGGAGCCCATGTGGATCCAGGCTAAGCACTGCCTCTGACACTCGCCTACATCTACACCCCTTGTTCTTGTTTACAGCCCCGACAGCTTCCTGTTTGTATCTACTGATTTATTCTCTTCAACACAAAAGAGTGTTGTCCATATCCTTGCTATCTATGGTCATGTTTTCTCCCATCAAACAACAATTCTACTATGTGAATACATGCCCTTATTTTCAACTACTTATGGTTTCCTCTTTAACTCTCCCCTCCAGAAGACCAACTGAGATCACAGATAGCCTAAGGCAAATATCCTTCAGCCCCTGATCCACAGAGGCCCCTAGTCTCCCTGGAAATGCAGCAAAGGTTTGGTATTTATGCAAGTGATTGATCAATGATAAGACATTACAGTCCTTCAAGAAATTTATGGCACTTCTGTCTTCACCTCCCCAGTGGGCTGTGGGAATTGAGTTCAGACTGTGAAAAACTTAAGCCTGATACACGAAGTACAAAAACCATTAAGCTTCAGAGACTAACATTCTGCCTGTGGCCTTGGGACCAAAACACCAGATGTTGTACTCAGTAATGACTTTGCTTTCCACCAACTTCAATAATTCAAGACAGGGAAAAGTTTGGTTTTGACCTTGTACTGTAACATGGAGTGAGAGCAGAGACTAACTATCCCCAGATTCCATCCAGAGGACTCAAAAGTAAGAATTGTCCTTAACACCTGCACACAGAGCACAGTGACAAAATTTATGTCCACATAGAATTGCAGTTCAAGGTAGAGACACATGGCAGAAGGTGAAGGAATGTGTGTGTTTTATCTGAAGGGGCTGCAAAGGAAAAAGAATTTGGCAGGCTCATTTGAAATTGACTAGAATTACTCAAAAAGTCTTAGCTTAAGACATAATGAAGACATATAATTAAGAAGTCACCTTTTTAAATGATTTTTATTTTCCTGTTTACTGAGTAGCCCAGCTTAAGAAATAAAAATGGCCTTTGTAAATAGAAGTAATGTGTTGAATCTGGAATGTCCCACCAAACCCTCAGGTACTCAGATGTGGGGCTTGGGGAAGGTGATTAGATCATGGGGGTGCCACAGTTGATGGGCTGTTAGGAGGTGGGACCTGGGGCAGTCACAGAGGGCACAAACTAAAACACCACATCTCTCTTCCCAGCTCCGTCTTTTGCTTTCTGCCTCCTGGCCACTTATGTGAGCGGCTTTCTTCCACAGCCCCTTCCAACAGTCTCGTCTACCACGCCTTCTTGCCCTGAAGTCAACCTACTGTGAACTAAAAATGTGAGCCAAAAGAAAGCTCTCCTCCTTTAAATTTGAGTGTCAGGCATTGTGTTTCATGAATGAGAAAGTGACAAAGACAGATTTTGATGCCACAGAAGTCAGGTAATTGCTATGAAAATACCTGATCATGTGGTTTAGAAGTTTTGAAAGTGATTTTCAGGAAGAGTTTGGAAAGGTTTTAGATGCTGGCTAGAGAAATCCTAGAATACTATACATCAGGCTTGATGGGAGATTCTGATTGGCGCTCAGAAGACAAGAATGGTATGCTGGGTCTTGGGGACCTACCAAGAAACCAATGATCCAGCCTTCCTGGTAAGCCTCGCAAGCCTATAGGAGCACGGGCTAAAAATCAACCAACCCCCACTCCATTAGCAACCAGAGAGTTCCAAGGATAGCCTGAGTTGATAACAAAGTACATAAAGCAACTAATGCTTGAATTGTTTGGTTGATTATGCAGGCCTGGGGCCAGCAGTCTGAGCATCTCTCTGGAGGATGACAGTAAGCAATATAGCAAACATGGGGGATTTCCTTCTATCTTACCTTCCAAGTCCAATACTGTTTTCACTGTTTTGCTTTGTTCTAATTAATTGTTTTGCCTTATTCAATATTCTATTTTGATTGGTTTTCTTGTGTTTTGTTGTTGTTTGATTTTGCTATACCTGATGAAATGGCCGACTATTGTGAAGATGGTAGCTATTATTGTTTTCCCGGCATCCTACTCTGAATTTTGCTGCATTGCCTTGATTGGCTTTGTTCTGTCTTGATTTGTTGTTTTTAACTATCTTTAAAATTTAAAAAAAAATTTTAAAGGAAGAAGACAAGATGGTGATAAACATGCAGACTATAAAGACAAAACTCTGGGGGTTTCTGTTGTGTTGAAGGACTCTATTGGCCGTTGTGCTAGAGATCACATGCATAGTGCTTTGGCAGGAAATTTGTCTACATTTTGCTCATGTGTTAAGACTGTGTGAGAAAATGAGATTAAGGGTAGTGAACTAATTAATCTGGCAGAGGAAATTTCATGACAGTCCCACATTCATGCTGTGTCTTGAGTACCTCAACTATGAGATAAAAACATGAGTCAAAATAAGTCTCCTGTTTAAAATTGTGGGTGTCATATATTGTGTCTCAGCAATGAGAAAGAGATGAAGGTAAATAGTAGGCTACTCTTCCAAATCTTTGAAGGTTGGTTTCCAAACTGTTAAAATTTATTGTAGGTCTTGCAGGAAAATTTCCAAAGAAGTCGGAAGTTATGAGACCTTATAAGGAAGTGGTTGGCGGTTACTATGAAGAGAATGTGAGCTGTTTTATTCCAGCCATACTGGTTCCAGTTAAAAAGCCAATTAAAAGAAAACAAAGAAGTTTTGTGAAAATAACTGTGGAGTATACCAGCAGTGAAGAAAGACACTACAATCTCATTGGCATCTTGCCTCCTTATTCTACATTATTTGCCTTCTGATTTGAGATTTCATTATTAATTGTATTGTTTCTTTTCCAGCTTACTCACTGTAAACGAAACAGAAACAAATTGTGTTGAAAAGTAAATTAAAACCATTTCTCTAATTAAATTCAATAATCTTTGAAAAGACAACACTGATGTGATCCCGTGGCTACAAGATGATAGTAGCTGTTAGCAGAGAAACTACTTGGAAAATAATTTTTTAAATTTAGAGGAAATTAATAAAGTTAAAAAAGGATGAACAAGGTATAAAATGTACTATGAGAATTTTTTACTGAAACTCAGCTTTAAAAGAATGAACTGCTAGTGGTTTTAAAAGGTCAATTCCTTTAATAAGCTTACATGTCTGCTGATTATAGAAAACTCACGATCGTGTAATTCTAAAAAATTTGAATAAAAAGACACATGGTTTTCAACCACTGATGACCCTCAGCCATCATTTGATGCCCTACCTAAATTTCAGGACTATAAAAAGGAAAATTATCTTTAAAAGCTTCAATGATAAAATTAGTTATATTAGAAGAAATCATTTATATGACCATATGGATACAAATATATACATATAATCTATAATATGTATATAATATCCTGATAAAATGTTCTGTTTCCATGTTCCTGTGTGTCTTGGTGGACGTCTTCCCCTCATCTCTTTATCATTTACATTTATTCGGCTTTTACATTTTATTATCCTTCAGGTGCCAAACTTTAATAAAATTGCTAGCAGTAATCATTTTTTTCCTTCACTAGTACATTTCTTTGAGTCTGTATTCCTGAAAACAAATAACAAGCTACCCTTTGCTGATAGATAAGGATTCCATAAAAAAAGATGAGAACTAAGATTCCAAAGAAGCCTTCATCATTAATGCTTAGATTATCCTCCTCTGGCCTTCCAGTCCTTCCCTCGCCTTCATTCTTCTGTCCCACTCCTGCTGGGCAGATGGTCATAATAATAGCCTTCAGTGGATCACATCTGTCTGGGTCTTTGTCTCTGTCTCTGTCTCTCTCTTCTCTCTGTCTGGTCTTCTCTCTGTCTCTGGTCTTCTCATTAAAAGGTGGAGTCTGTTTCTCCATTCCTTGAATCTTATATATCTTCAGAATCCCCTTATTGAAAATATAAAATAGAATCTAGCAAAAGCAACATTGTCCAAGTTCCAAAACCTAGACCTTACCATGGCCACTGTGCTATGAAAAAGTCCACTTCAGTCTACTGGAAGATAAGAACCCACATGACGAGAAAAGGCCACAACTCCCCATCTCCCAGCCTCAACCAGGACCTATTTGTGCCAGTGAGACCCTCAACCTCAAACTGACGGAAACAACATCTACACTACAATGAGCCCACAGTAATAGAACTACTCAGAGTTTCAATCCTGATAATCAGGAGACATAATAAAGCATTGTTTTAAGCCACCAAATGTTAGGGTAGTTTGTTACACAATTTATATAATTAATATATTGTCCAACAAAGGATTTTACAAAATGATGAGAAATAACGACTTAAATTCATTCCTTTGATCTCACCCTCACTGCTTATACTCTCCTCTTGTCTTCATTCTAGAGATATGTCGTGAAACATTTATTCTCAGATGGACTCTTCGCTCTGATTTGTCTCTTGAATTATCAAAAAAAAAATTCCTCTTATGTTCATGCACACAGCTCTTCACTAAAGAAACAAGATTTTGCAGCATACTTGGTAAATAATTAAAAAGTAGCAGTCAAGTAATTTTTGTTAAAATTATGGCCTTGGTTCCTTATCAGTTGCTAAATTTTGAATGTTAAACCAAAGAAGCCACACAAACAGAGAAGCAGTTAAATCTACACCACCATGGAAATTGGTTTAGTCTAGTTGAAACCAGCTCCTGCTTAGCAATTAGCTAGCAAGCTGTTTTGGCATTTAATTTCTAGCATGGCCCTGTGTGATTAATAAGATTTGTTGTCATTTCGTTGCTGCTGATGTTAGTAGTTTGCATTTTTGTTTTATTTTGTTTGGGTATTTGGTTTGGGGTTTTGTGTGTTTTTTAATTTTCTTAAAGTTTAGAACTGTTTATGGGCTGGTGCCAGATGTTACACATGAGTTGCTCCCACACAACCTGTAATCTGAGAAATAAAACATAAACACAAAATAATAAAATAAAAAAAATCCAAAAAACAAATTTTATTCATTTGCCAAACAAAGAAATACACACCCATGAAATTAGCTGCTGGAAGTCTACTTGTCTCTTTTTTATTCCATTCCTTGTCTCTTTTCCGTTGGTCTTTTTTCCACAAAATAGCCAAAGTTGGGTGACTTAAAAAGAAGAGTTTTATTTTACTCACCGTTTTGGAGGTTGAAAGTCCAGTGTAGTGCTAGCTCTTACAAGAGCCCTCTTGGCTGCATCACACCATGACAAGCAGTACCACGATGGAAGTGCACACAAGAGGGAAAGATACAGGACAAAACAGAAGCCAGAGAGCCCTGGGAGGAGTGAGGCTTGCTCTACTGTAACAACCCTTTCCTGAGACCTAAGTGGGTCCCGTGAGAAGTACTTAATCCCTTCCAAGGGCAGCACCCCAGGACCTCCCACAAGGCTCTACCTCTTAAAAGATCCCATGCTAGGAACCAGGTTTCCAACACACGAATCATTGAGAAATAAACCCTAGTCAAACCACAGCTGAAGGAATGTCAGCTGTGGAAGCTACAGGTGGAAAGAGCTAACTGTATGAACGAACGCGGCGCCCGTGCACAGCTCATCCTCAGTGCTCTTCCCTTGTTCTACCTGTTATAATCTAATTCAAGCGCCGCCATTCTGTTCTGTATGCACCACACCCTTTGAGCTAAACTGCAACCATTGTCCCAAAATCGCACTTTGTACTTCTCCTGATTCCAGTAATTGTGTTCTTCCCTTAATGCCCATCGCCTGCATGCATAATGTATTCCTGGAATAGACTAGCCAGAAACCTCTGTACTTTGACCCTAGGCAAACAACAGGATGTCCTGTTTCCTCAGGAATGCACAGGTGTGGCTCCCCCCACCTTTGTGGTTTTTCCCTTTATAAACCACCCCAAATCTTAGCCTAGTTGCACAGCAGTGTAAATTCCACCCTCACCCTGTGTCGCTGGAGGCCAGCCTAAATAATAAAGTGCTCTTTCCTTTTTCCTCCAAGACATCTTGGCCTTTTTATTCTTTTTGCCTTTTTACAATTTTCATTTTATTTTGGGGTGCAACCTTTTGGGGTACAACACTACCCTAGAATTTACCCTTCATCCCAGGCCCCAGTTTTTATGAAGAATATTTACAGAGCTAAAAAAAAAAATTACACTGCAGAATACTATCAAAAAAGTAGAACAAGACCTTGGCTTTGAACTTCTCTTTGAATCACAAATGGTAAAATACTTGTGCATGATTACATCAGAAAATTTGACCTCCAGAGTTCTCGGGACACTTTAGGAACGTCAATGTGCAAAGGTCAAGGAAGCCTTTCAGAAAGTAGTGGTAGATTAAGAAAAGAGAGGATGACAGCAGAGACATAATAGAAGGTGGTGGGAAAGGAAGGAAAAGGCGGAGCTTCATGGACGTCACGGTGGCAAACAGCAAGAGGGAAGTGAAGGGGAAAAAAAAGATTTGGGAGAAAAACAATAGGACTGAAGAAATCTGACTGAGCTGGCGGCACAAGCAACCAGCAGACCAGAGAGGAACAGGAGAAGCTACAGGAGGCTGCCTAACTAAGCAAGTCTATTTTTCAGAATCTGAGCAGAAAAATGAAAGTGTCTGAAACAGAAAATAACACGATGCTTTCCCCTGCTGACGCTTCCCTCAGATCCTGCCAAATCTCTGTTCTGCAGAATCAGAAACTAAATAAATAGACTAATTCTCTCCCAGCACTGTGTTGAACCTGCCGAGGATACCAGAAATTTCTGTGACAAAACATTAGCCAGCACATTTCTCTCCATCTCATAACACCTGCTCCTGAAAGGAAAGCATTTGCTCCTTGCATGCAAATCGTTTTTACAAATGAGCCATCTAATGAGCCTTCTCATAAAAATCCCCTGGAGCAGGTAAGACATAGGAGACACAAACTCAGCAATAAACAAGAGACTCATTATCTGCAAGCCCAGAGCTAAGCACTGACTATAGAAAAATTATTCTCACTCTTCCAAAATCCTCTGGGAATATTTGCCCAACTGTGGCATCCAAGGCCTTCCTGTGTGTTCAAAATCAAAGTTAGAACTGCAAAATCTCAAGACACTGTGTAGTTAAATGTCTTATTTTCTCAGAAGAGGATGCTGTAGCTTGGAGAGAGAATTAATTACTCAGGATTACACTGTCAATAAAGAAATTCCCAGTACATGTTCTTCCCACTGTGCCATGACAGATGCCTTCATTTTCCATCCACACTGCTCTGCTTCACTTTCTCTTTCTGATTCATTCTTGTCCCTCAAGAATGAATTTGACTGACAAGACAGAAAAATCTGACAAATAAAGGTTTGAACTGTAAGGATAGACATGGTTTACTTGGCAATATGCCAGAGGAAGGGAGCCCCAGGATTTGTTCTGAGGCTCAACAATGCAATCTGAGAACTCAGATTTTTCTTACGCTTTTGTTTGAGCACCCTCAGTGGGCAGCTATGACCTCTTTAGACCTGTGACCTTGTAACAGGCATCATACAGGCAGACCATTGCCTAAGCAGAAAAAGGAAGGAATGAGAAGACAGAAAGACAGGGTGCTTTGTTTGCTATCATGGTAGAAAAATCTTTCTTAGAAATAAGTCCTGTCTCAGTTACTTTCTCATTGCTGGGTCCAAATACCTGATACTCACAATTTAAAGGAGGAGAGGTTTATTTTGGCTCACAGTTTCAGGAATTTCAGTCCATAGTTAGCAACCTCAAATGCAGAAACAATATGGTAGAAAGGCCTAGCATGAAAGAAATCTGCTCAGGTTGTGGTGTCAGGAAGCAGACAGAAAGGTCATGTCCTCAGTGATCAGTCTCTTGCCACCAGATTCTGCCTCCTAAGGGCACATTTAGCTATGAACTCATCCCAGTGCCCCCCCAAAAAAGGATAGTGCTCCCATGATCCAATCACTTTCCAAAAGCTTCACCTCTGAATACAGGAGGCTTTTGGAAGACAGTTTAGACCTAAACCATGACAAGTCCTCAATGGAAAGTAGGTGGTATAGTGTGCAATCATACCACATGGGACATTCAGAAGTTTTCTCAATGGCCCCAGCCGCAGGAGTATTGCTTCGTCCCAGCAGTGGGGAAACAAATGTGTGGGAAGGTTGACCTCAAAACCCAGCTCTCACCAGTCTTGGTTTGGATCCAGTTCTGCAAATGTCCCCACGATGGGACATGCCAGAGGCCTCAGGAATTGCTAGTGCATGGTTTCACAAGACTGAAAGAGGATTTTTAGAACATAGCCCTGAAGCCCAGGCCAAACTCTACATGGAAGTCACACTTGCTCCTTCCTCACTGGCAGGGCTAATGAAAAGCATGCACAGAAGGAAGATGTGTTTGGCTTATTTTATGAGCTTTATTCTTCCAGAAACCAGTTGAAATTGAATCCAGCTGGCTCGCCTTCTGCTTTCTTACAGTTGAAAAAAAGTGTATTCCTGACAAATATATAAGGTGTGTGTTTGTGATTTCAAATTTCTGGTAGTAAAGACTATCAGAACTGAGGAAGGGTCTTGTGCTTCATTTGATCACAAGTGAAATCTCTTGGATTCCTGGGGAGCCCTGTAGAGCGGTGAGCTGATGATTCTGGTGTCAGTCACTCATTACCTCCTTAGGTTCAGTTTTGCTTGCCATAACCTCAGGCTTATAGGTGCTAAAGGGAATGAAACTTCCCAACCTTGATCACAAACCGGGAACTCAGGTCCACCTCCATCCACAGCTCAGGAAAGGCTCACACTTTGGTTTCAACCTAGCTTGATTTTAGCTTGAGACTCTGAGCTACGAAGCTGTGAGATGATAAATCTGTACTGTTTTCAGCTGTCTGGTGTTATTACTGTGGAAATTGATTTGTAATCAATTTGTGGTAATTTACCATGGAGAACTATTATAGTAACATGGTGCATCATCTTAACATTCTTGATCTTCATGGTGTAATCACATCCTGTGCCATTCTAGCAAGTGCTCTTTAAAGGACTTCTTAAATCGATATAGAAGTCAGGCTATTGAGAAGTCATTGCTCCTGGGATTCACTGGTAAAATTTAGTTTACTTTATTTCTCACCCTCTTATTCCATGAGATGACTCATGAAATGGATTATAATTCAGGGAAGTCACATCAGGCTAATGGTCTTTTCCCCCAAACAAGGCTAGTGTTCAAAATGCAGTAATTGCATATCCCAGTGTCCTGAAATATGAGGAACATAGTGACTCTTTTCTGAAAATAACTTTGAAAGAAAATTATATTTTATAGTAATTCCTGTTTATATAGCATGATCTAAATAGGAAAGGCCATTTTGTTTCTTCTTTAGCCACCAATACTGACTCTCTTGCTATGTGTCCACGGAATTGCACAGCTGGCCTCTTTTACCAAGAAGTCTCGAGTGGGGTGTCATAGCTGTCTCTCCCTGGAAATCCCGGAGCCCTTAGGCTACTGGTTATACCAAGAGCTGAGGTAGCTTTATCTCAGTCTCTCTAAAAACAAGGGTTTATGTCACATGGGCCACTTATGCAACACTAACAGATCATTCCTGGGAGATCTGTTTCAGTAAATTTGTCTACCTGCCCACACACTAAAAGCATGGAAGTTTCTCTCAAGTGAAAGGACTCAATTTAGTTTCTGTGGGCCATCTTCTGGTTGGCCAGCTATTTTTAATAATTATGCAAGAATTGTTTATGAATGGTTGTGTTCCCACCTCTTGTCTGTAAATGATAGCTTTTTTTGATACAATGTGTCCTTTCTGATCAATAATATTTATTAATATTCCAGACATTTTTTAAAAATTTTATTTAAAGAGGGGGGAAGCAAAACAGAAAAAAGGGAAGAAACAATACAGAATTTCAAAAAAAAATAAACAGTAAGAAATCACTATTTGAAACATTACATATTGTTTTCTTAGATATAGTTCTTCAAGTTATAAAATTAAAGCATACAAAGCGGGCATTCAAACAATGAGGCTACAAACAGTTCTGTTCACCAATCCAACAAAAACTTAGTCACATGGTTATCAATCCTACACACTTAAGTATACATACAGTTATCTCTTTTAGAGCACTTTCTTTTCCTCCTCTTGCTTTTTTTAAAATTTTTTTTATTCAAAGAAAAAAATTTGAAACAGAAAGAGGGTAGAAACAATACAAAATCTCAAAAACAAAACAAAACAGAAAAAAACAATAATAGTAACCAGTAAAAAATCACTACTTGATAATTACATACTTTCCTCTTAGAGCAGTTGTTCAAGTTACAAAAGTAAAGTCCACAAAGTGGACATCCAAACAGTGATACTGCAGTCAGTTTTGCTTATCAATCCAACTAAAACTTCAGCAACATGGTTATTAATTCTACACACTCAAACATACAGGCAGTTATATCCTTTAGAATATTCTGTTTTCCTTTTTTTTACAATAATTATAATCCATTCTCATAAACTACTTAGAAGTTCTACACATGTATATGTCTCTACACATATACCTAACCTTTCTGTATTAGAGGGAGAAACAAATCAAAACAAGTCAGCAATACAGTTCCTAGAGAAACACAAAATGAAAAGAACATACAAAAACACAACACTAGGTGATCTACGGTAGTTACTATAATGTCTCTAGTTATTTTCAATAAAATTGTCTGTGTCGTCAAATATAATATAAACTTAGCATTGCTTTACACTATTAATACAATCTAAACATTGGAGACATTATAGGACTTCAAAGGCAGTTAACAATCAAACCAGAATGGGTGTCCTATTGAATCCTGTCATCTTCAGAGTAGTTGCCCCTGTTCTCAGACTCGACACTCTCAAGCATACCATATTCAAATAAAATCAGTCAAGATAAAACAGTGATATAACCAATTTTCTCTGTCTTATCTCTGCCATGCTATTTTTCTGTTGTTATTTGTTTACTTTTCTCCTTCATTCCACTGTCTGCCCCTTTCTTTGAGGCCTTTCTGCCATTATTCCTGGAACCCTGGTGATTTTCTTCTCTCTCTCTAGAATGTCCTTCAGTATT
>PVLA01000633.1:0-62162 GCA_004027455.1 Hydrochoerus hydrochaeris
ACCACCATCACTGCCACCACCATTATCACCACCATCACCATCCCTATCACCACCACCAGCACCACCATCACCACCACCATTACCACCACCATCTTCAGTGGAGGGCTGCTCTGTGATTTGATTCCCAGAACCACAAAACACACACACACACACACACACACACACACACACACACATGCCCCTGCCCTGCCCAAGTTCAAACTGATGTGTGAAAATGAGCACAATGACCCTGAAACTCTTCCTGCTGAGGCCAGGATGACTACCCAAGGGAGCTGGCAAGAAGCTAGGGCAGAAGGCCAGACTTACAGGTCATTTTTCGCTTACAGATTTTGAGACTGCCAAGGATATGACTGTGTCCTTCCTCCTACATTTGCAATCTCTGGCAAAAGCAATTCCCTCCACCCAGCGCTGGCTCTGGCCCTCTCTCTGTTGCTTCCTGTTACTAGGGCAGGTCCCACATGCAGGATTCACAGCTGCCTCTCCCAGATGAACAGCAAGGGGGACCACACACGTTTCCCTGGTAATGAGAGACTGTTTTCAGGAGGGGAGAGTCTCTCCTTGTTGTCCCTTCCTCCCCGTCTGGAGCAGGAGCAGCCATGTATGAGGGGCACAGACAAGCTGTAGCTTTGCATCTCTCCACGGGGAAATGGAACCCAAAAGGAATCTCGGGAGAGGCAGAACTGACCTCTGTCCTTCACCTGAAACAAGCACCGGGTCTTTTCCATGGGGCATTCTAGCTGCTGGTGGCCAGGCTGGCGCTGTGTGCAATGCTGCTCCCTTCTCCTGGGAACTGTGCAGCCCACAGGGCAACTCTGCACAGCACCCTTCTTGGCTGGGGAATGGTATTTGGTTCAAGCTGCCTTTGTCTGTCCCTCAGACCTGAGCTGCCTAGGGGTGACTGAGGGGAACCTACACTTCTAGGCTCACCCAAGGACCTCTGCTTGGTGCCTCCCTCAGGGCACAATGTGCATTCCAGGAGGAGCAGCTGGAATTGGGTCTCAAGGCCAACAATAGAGAAGCCAAGGTGACTGTGGAGGGAAGCTTACCTTCTAGGAGATGTTGAACACCAGCCCCTTCCTCTTCAGGGATGATATTAGATTGGATAGATTCATAGACTGAAAAATAATAAAGGATTTCACCTGAGTATGAAAAATTAACAAAAAATATCAACTTCCTTATCTCCAAACTGGAAAATACACTGTGCATCTTCAGTGCTTAAGACTGGAGGTGAGAGTAAGGGGAGAAAAAGGGGTACAGATGCTCCCACAATATGGGTTCTTATTACCGCAAATATGTAGTGACAAAACCAAAAATTAAAAGAAAGATTCACAATGAATTGGATGGCTTTGAGACTCTATAGGTTCCATTATGGAGAGAAGACTTAAAAAAAACCATTAGGGAACACACTGTTTTCATCTAAGATGCTTAAGGTGAAGCCTGCAGGGCCCTTGGTCCTGAAAATCTGCGAGGTGAAATTTTGGCAGTGAGAGCGAGAGCTGGTGTCTGACACACACTGGGAAGAGCAGCTGTGCCACCAGGGACTGCGTGTCACAGCCACCAGGCTGACAGAAGAGCGAAGAGCCTGGGTCCGATTGGGTCAGCAGACAGGAGCGACCTCAGGCCACTGGACTCCCACAGGAGTGAAGTGGCAGACAGACCCAACTCCCTGCACTGGGATCAGCCGGTCACTTGGAGCGGGAGGGTCCCCTCGCTGCCTTTGCCACTGGACGTGAAAACAGGTTAGAACGATGCTGATGAGAGCAGGAGGACAGTTCAGGGAGCGGGAACAGACGAGGCTGAAGGAGGGGATCCCACATGGAGAAGACTTTCCAAAGGGAAATTGAGAGAGACAGAGAGTCACAGTAATCCTTGAAAATTCAAACTGGAAAAGATTTAGATCTAGGCTCATTACCTAGCCAAACACTTTCATTTCTTTATTTTTGCCTCATTTTCTCATCATTGATAACAAATATACTAGAGAATGTGCTGTAAAAGACTGGTTGGATTTTATTGATTTGCTGAGCTGCATGGGGCTGAGAAAAAGCCTACTCAGCTGCACACACACACACACACACGCACACACACGCACGCACGCACATGTGCCTGCTGGGGCAACCTGGGACTCTGAGAACCAAGGTTGGAGGCAAACAGCGCCATAATTAGTGTTAATTGTTGACCCCACAGTTCAGGAATAGATGCTCTGGAGAATGGAAAATGAGAACGAACGTTAATTATTGAGTAGGGACCTTGGAGACAGACACTCTGGATTAAAAGGAGAGAGATAAATTGCATAATGAATGTTAATTTTCCCTCTAAGAATTGAGTGGTCGGTGAGTGAGAGGAAAAAGAGGCCAGAGCATCCCTGGAAGAGAAACTCCCAGGAGCACAGGGTGAAGGGCTGGGGTCCCTGGGCGCCCTCAGCCGCCTCCCTGGCCTGAGTGGTGAGCAGAGCTGGAGTCTGCTTTCCTGTGCTGACAGCGGTGGTCTGGGGCTGGGCCCGCCTGGCTGGGCCAGGGGTGTTGCTGCTAGAGCTCACAGGCTCCAGGCACTGTCCTTTTATCTTAATTAACTTGTGGGAAACACAACGCTGGCATCCCTGAGAGTGAAAACGGGAAGAGTTGCCGCCAGTGTCGAGTGGAATCCACACACAGGCGCCCAGGCACTGTGACTTCAGTGTGATCCCCACATCCGGGCAGGTGCCTGTGCCTGCCCCTTCCTGGTGTCTACTGTGACGGCACGGCCCCTCCTGTCTGTGCCCTTGTGTGCCGTCCGTCCTGTCCTGAGGATTTTCCTGCCGTCTGTCCTGTCCTGAGGATTTTCTTGCCGTCCGTCCTGTCCTGAGGATTTTCTTTCGTCCGTCCTGTCCTGAAGATTTTCTTGCCGTCCGTCCTGTCTTGAGGATTTTCCTGCCGTCTGTCCTGTCCTGAGGATTTTCTTGCCGTCCGTCCTGTCCTGAGGATTTTCTTTCGTCCGTCCTGTCCTGAAGATTTTCTTGCCGTCCGTCCTGTCCTGAGGATTTTCCTGCCGTCTGTCCTGTCCTGAGGATTTTCTCGGCCTTCCTGGAGCCTGTTCTCCATGCTGGCTCATGTGCCAGTTTGCACGACTGTCCCGCCACACTTGTGACTCCTGAGGACTGCCTCCCCAGAGCCCCACGCCACCACACAGGCCGCTGCTCTACCCTCCTGGGTTCCTGTCCCCTCACCTGTGCCGTGCGAGTGACAGTCCTGCACAGGACGATGGGGCGAAGGAGCCAGACGGCATGACCATGCTCAGCGTCAGCACAGTACTGAGCCCTGGCCGCAAGGCACAGCCGAGGAGCCAGGTGCGCACGGCGCCTTCTCCTGTGGGGCTGGTGACACTTCATTTTGAAACTCTCCTCGCCCTCTCAGCTGCAGTGCAGACAAGAAAGACTCAGATGTTCACAGATCTCTGTGGTGCAGATCAGCAGCGATTACTTCCAGGTTCATTAAAAAAAATACAGTGAATGCTGCTGTCATATATCATCCAACAGAAGGGCAGGGATCTTTGGTGTAGAATGTGGCGCCTCAATGACACTGTGCGACGTTTCAGCTTCTTCAGTTGGGTTTTATGAAATTTTTTGTTTTTTTGACACAGGGGGTGGAGTTCAGTCTGGCCTTGACCTCATGACAGTCCTCCTGCCTCAAGCCCCCAGATTGCTGGAATTATAAGGTGGGAAGGTGGTTTTAAATTGTGCCATAAAAGCATGGATTACGAACAATGCAACTCATTGGAGTTGCATGATTGTGCTGCATAAAATTATATTAGATAGCCAGGCATGGTGGCACATCCTGTAATCCCAGCACTTAGGCTGAGGCAGGAGGATCACTTGGAGTTTGAGGCCAGCCTGGGCTACAAAATGAGTTCAAGTTCAACCTGAGACCTTGCCTTAAAA
Organism: Hydrochoerus hydrochaeris; assembly: GCA_004027455.1. Classification (NCBI taxonomy): domain Eukaryota; kingdom Metazoa; phylum Chordata; class Mammalia; order Rodentia; family Hydrochaeridae; genus Hydrochoerus; species Hydrochoerus hydrochaeris. The sequence goes on from PVLA01000633.1 coordinate 3,914, forward strand.
ATTATGTTAACCACCACACTGTGTTCTCCTCCACCTTATGCACTGGATCTGGGACCATGCAACTTCTCTTCCCCAAAGTCAAAATGACTATGAAGGAGAAATGTTTTTAGTTGACTTAGGACAGTGAAGCAGCTGTGATGGTGCAGTTATGACGTTTGTGAAGAGGATATCCAGAATTGCTTCAGAAAGTGCCAAGCACAATGGCTGTGTGTGTTCAGAGTGAGGGGCAGTGCCTGAGGGGGATTAACAGTACTGTCTTCTAGTATAAGACATTTTATAAAATTAACATTCAGCATAATTTTGATCACCCTCATAGTTGAGCAATGCTAAGGCATAAAGTCAGCCACTGTAACGAGGTGATACCAAAAGGTAAACACCTGTTGCTCTTTCACATTAGCGCCTGGAGGGAGCTGGCCAATCAGGTGGCTCACTCCACGAAGTTATCCAGGTACCCTGGCTCCTTGTATCTTACTGTGCTATCATCACATAGAGTGTGGGTTTCTTCTACTTGCTGACGTGCTTTCACCATCACAACCAAGTCCAACATGAAAGAATAAGAGGACAGTAGAGCTTCTTTCAAGGAACTGACATGGAAGTTGCACACATTACTGTTTGTTTGTTTGGTCTTTTTGAGACAGGGTTTCATTGTGTAGTTCAGGCTGGCCTTGAGTTCACTTTGTAGCCTTGAACTCAAAGTGATCTTCCCCTGCCTCAGCCTCCTGAGTGCTGAGATTACAGTGCACACAGTACTCCTAATTGCATCTCAACTGGTTAAAACTTAGTCATGTAGTCATACCTAGCTGCAAAGGATGCTGGGAAATGCAATCCAGTCATGTGTTCAGCTAAAATTCAAGGATGGAAATTTTATTAATAAAAAAGATAGGCTGATGATTTAGCTCAGCAGCATAAGTGCCTGCCTTGCAAGCATGCAGTCATGAGTTTGATCCCCGGTACTGACAAAAAGAAAAAATGATAATGGAAGTGTGGATATTGGGGAACATTAAAGTCTTGATTATTTGTAACTTCAGTCAATGTTTATAGGTAATGCTCTCTGTGAGTACCAACGGTATTCTCTAAGATATTGAGTAGGTGACAGAAGTCTACTTCCAGAAATATTTAAATTTAAATTTAGAAGAAAACATTTTAAAAAGTTAAAATGGTAAAGAAGGAGAAGAGAATGCCTGGAGAGGCTCAGGCAGCCCTCAAGGTGGAACCTAAGTGGGTGGCAATGAGTGTGTGTGACAGTTGGGCCAGTGTCTTAACAGCAGTGTCTTCTAGGTGTCAGCCTGAAAGGGAGACAGACTGGAGGGGCTGGAGGCAGTATGACAGGGAGGAGGATCTTAGGCCTAACAGGAAGATTAGATGAGAACTGTGGATTCTCACATAAAAACTTTATGACTTTGAGAAAATCATATTTTTCTGGGTCTCAATTCTCTTATCCATAAAATGAGTTTCCAAACTGGGCCTCCTGCCTCTGGTGGCCCTGTGTGGGCCTCTGCAGTCCCACGAGGAAACAGCTTAGGAGGGAAGCGTTAGCCGGGCTGTGGAGACATCAGGAGGGAAGAGGTCAGACTACCCCACTTCCCCAGGCAGTTCTACCTTGATCCATTGGTGTTCCAGTGAATCCAAGGACATGTTTGCTCACTGATGATCACCCATCACTGGGGATGCTCACTTTCCCTCCTGACTCTAGGGTTCTCCAAAGCAGAACAAAGGCAGTGGAAGAATTCTTAGCATCATTGGCTCTGTAAAAAAGTATCATAACGTGCCAGCAGTGAAGAGAAGTTAACTATGATTTAGCACTTCTGAATGAAGCTTTTCTTCAGAAATGAAATTTCTAGTGGATTCAGCCAACTATTATCTTCAACACTTTTCTTCTTCCTAAAGTAGTGATGATGCCACTTTTCCAGCCAAGTAAAGCTTGGGGATCTTGGAGTCTATGGGAATTACAAGAGGTTTTCACCAAAGACAGGAAAGAGAGTCCTTAGTGTCTGTCGGGAGCTCTCTGCTGGTGGCCATCGGAGCGCTATCCAGCGTGGACTGTGGCAGCCCTGCTGGGTTTTCTGTGTAGAGGGGAAGAATCTCACTTCTTTCCAAGGTCTGGGACAAGCACAGCTATCTCAGCCACTGTTCTGCAACCGCTGGACACTGTGACACACAGAGAGACCTGACCACGCCCACGCCAGAGGGATCTCTTTAGGGAGAATTCACAGAGGAGGAACAGAGTCACCTGCCTTTTAGGAAAACAATGGCTACACAGGCAACTGCCTTTCCATGTGCCTGGGCCTCACAGGCTCAGCGCCAATGCAAGCAGCCTCACTCTTGGGGCTTCAAATGTCATGTGAGCACACTTAGCTGGCAGAAAGCATTTTCACCCTGCCCCATCTGGAAAGGCCGTGTGGGAAATGTAGTCTTTGGCCTTCGGGCGTCTTCAGTACAGGAAAGCCCAATAGAAGGAAACACTGGATGCCTGACCATCACATCCAGTTGCTTTTCTGTGTTCATGCCTGTGATATGAGACCAGGAGAACTGGTAACAGTTATGAACAGACACTGATTGGGCAAAAGGAGTGAGGCAAATCATTCCCACGTGGGCCTCCTCTGCCTTCCTCTGTGTCTCCCACAGATGGACGCCTTGTGAACCTGTTATTCAGAACTGATGTCTGGAGAATGGAAATAAATTAGTGGATGGCTGAGATCCTGCTTCAGGATGTAGACAGCAGAACTACCTCCTCTGAGACGGCCTCCTTGGGAAGGGGCATGTTTAGAAATACACAATATTAGAGCTGGAAGGAACCTCAGAAATCATCAGGTTAGCATTTTCCAAAGTATGTTCCAAAACTAATTTAGATTCACACAGCACTTTGCTAAAAACAAAAGTATTCGGTTGTCAAAGGGTCTGGGAAGCAGTGCGTAACCGCACCTCAGAGCACCATGATCTGCCGGCCTCTGTGAGGCTCTACGCAGTGAACCCACTTTAGTCTGCTGGTTCCAGGTGCATGTGGTGGCAGAGCCTTCTTCTTCCCACACTGCCTGCCCACCTTCTGTGGGAACAGCATTTGGGGGACATGTGCTGGGAGGTTGGACCCGAGACTGATGTCCCCTTTCCTCATGCGAAGTAGCTGGGGTCCCTGGGAGTGATGTATTTGCCCCTAGTCACAGAAGACTCAGGCGCTTCCCCTCATGGCCTCAGCTAAAGGAAGTGTCCTTCTTTAAGCCCTTCACCACCTCTTTATGACCACAGCTGCTAAGAGACAGGGTCCCAAGGGAGGTTGTACTTTGTCAAATATCCCACCAGTGTGGAAGGACACTTCTTCCCATAGGGCTTCACAATCCATGTGATCCCCAATGACAAACGGGAGAACGGAGGAAAAGCCAGCCACTTAGCACAGCTGGCCCCGTGCAGCCAGTGCTTGGAGAGCAGCGGGCATGTTCTTAGGCCACTCGTTTTTCTATTTACCACGTTGATGGAGACCACTGCGGAGCGGCTCTGAGCAGGATTTAAAACTAACCAATTGACTCTCTGTGTTTCCCTGTGAGTCTGTCCCAGGCCTGGGCCCTCATCTGGAGACGGCAGAGCATTCGTAGAGTGAACCTTTGTGAGTCATTGGTCCTGGCTGAGGCCTGTCCTGGCCTATGATGCTGTGAGAGACTCCAAGGACAAGATGAAGCCACGTCTGGTTCCCACCCCAGTTAACTAAGCAGAGCCTGCAACCACAGGCATCTCACTCCTGCGGTGAAGGTCAACCTGGAGATAAGTCAGTTCTCCTAAGTTAATGTAAGTTATTCCTTGGAGAAGTCCTTGAGCTGACGCCCAAGGTCCTGCTCTGTTCCCCTGCTTTCCAATTCCCTTGTTTGGGTGCCCAGAGAAGTTCTTTGTTTCAGCCCTCAGAGAATTTCAAATCATGCTAGAGGGTTTTGATCCTTGTGAAGTCCTAAAATCACCTCACTTGTCTCTTTTATTTAAGCCTTTGCTGTCCACTCATTTGGGAGATTGTGGGCCTAATCAGTCTGAGATACCAAGTCATAGCCCATCAGCTAATGACACCAAGTGGGTCAGTTTTCTACTATCACGAAATAAATTGCCCATAAACCTAGTGACTAAAGACCTCCAGCCTTTGTTCTTCTATCTCCCACATCTTTGGTGGGAATCTGGGACCAGCCAGGATGTGGGCTTCTGGCTCAGCCTCTCACAAGGTCTTGTGCGCGGTACTGGTTGGTGGTATGGTCGTCTGCAGACCCTGTGGAGCTGGGTGTCCTCTCAGCAGGCAGCTCGCTCACAGGGCTGGGAAGTGCGCTCCGCTGTAGCAGATGGCTTTGTTCCTTGTCTTGGGCACTGCTCCAGCAGCCTCATGACAGATGTGTGGCCAGTGTACTCCAGCGGGGTTAGTCTAAGCACAGAGGGGGCTGTGGTGGTTTGTGGGTGCTGTGTCCCTTCATCATATGCTGCCAGTGCAATGATGCTGGGGAGGGGTGGAGCTTCACAGGTGTTGGGGTTATGAAGGTTGCCCCTCGCAGGGTAAGCAGTGTCTTGCACGGGGTGAATTCTGGAGGGAGTGGGGGTTCTCAGGCTCAAGAGCTGCATCAGTCACTGGAGAGGTTGTTACAAAGCAAAGGCCCTGTGTTTTGTTCCTGTCACACTTGCTGGCTTCCTTGCAGTCCTTTCCACCCACTGTTCTATGACTTGAGCAGGTGCTGGTGCTATGTTCCTCAGCTTTTCAGCCTTTGGAACCATGAGCCAAAGTAAACCTCTCTCCTTGACAAGTCACCCAGTCTCATGCATTTGGTTACAGCCACAGTGGGCCGAGAAAGAGGTGGTGGCAACAGTCACATGCCAGCACTTCTGTCACAGTGTCGGTTAGAAGGGGCTGCTCTCTCCAGCCCCTCACAGGGCTGGGCAGCTGGAGTCTCCCTTTGGCTGGGAGAAGTGTCTAAGAATCTGTGGACATGATCAATACCACCACACCAAGAAAGATTTGCAAGGGTGCAGGTACTTACTAAGTGGAAAACAAAGAACAAGAAACATTTCGAGAGTGAAAATCCATTGAAGGCATGAGCAAATGCTAATTAGAACCCTAAAAGAGACCAGGAATTTAAATTTACACGGGACCTGAAGTTCCAACTTGAACCCTTGGCACAAATAGCCTTGATTTTCTTGTACTAAAAAACTGCTGAACAAAGGAGCTTCCGAGAGAAAAACATCTCTTGCTGGCACTGGGATTAGAAGGACTTGAATCAAGAACAAGCAATTCGGAGAGCCGATCCAGGGTTTCGACTTGCAGCTTTCCAAGACGTCTTTCTCAGGCCTTTGAATTTGTAAGTGTTGCAATATCCCAACATGACCAAGAGGGCCAAGTTCCAGCTCAGTCTCCACATCTTTTTCCTCTTTTCTTTTCTTCTGAAGGTTACAGTCTCCCTATGCGGTCTGAAGCAAGGTATCATGATCTAATTGCCTAGGAATTTATTTCGAAATAGTTGTTGACAGACTGAATGTCTCTGAAATAGCAGGCAGATCATATTCTTCCTTTGCATAGGGTTTGTTCTTTTATTAAGAAAACCAAACTATGATTCCCCCAAGAACTTTCCTTTGTGGCACCTGAGGTACTCAGCCAATCAGCTTAGCAGTTATTGGACATCTGATAAAGAGAAGAGGGTCCCAGGACACACACGACTGGGAGCTAAACAGATGCAGATAAATATGACAATCACAAAAGAGGGACTGAGAATGGGCTGAGGCTACTCCGAGGCAGTTAGGCGATGAGGTGGAGTTGGCAAGAAAAATGTCCAGAAAAGACGAGCTTAATGCATTTCTAAATATTGGAGGGTTATGTGAGCAGTACAGAAGGAAAAGAAAAGAGACTGAACATTTGGGCCACGGAGATGAGAAACAGTGGGGAAAGGGGCCTGAAGGAGAGGGTGGACTCCAGCAGTCCCGGCTGTGGAGAGCCTGGTGCAGCTGGAGTAAACCTTTGCAGGAGGACAGAAGTTTTTCCGGTACTTCAAAACCTGAGAAAAACCCTTCCCATGAATACTGTAGAAGGCCTGACCTCACGGGGAGAAGCGGGGTTAAGATCTTCCCCGACCTTGCAGGGAACCCTTTAATCTCCATCAAGACCAAAGATCAGGTTGGACATGTAGGTGCACACCCCAATCCCAGCAGCCAGGAGGATCACCGTGAGTTTGCGACCAACCTGGGCTACATGAGTAAGTTCAAGGCCAGCCTTAAATAGGGAGACTCTGTCAAAAACAAACAAACAAACAAACAAACAAACAAACAAACACCAAACATCACACTGCAGAGAGGGGTGTGACTCACTGATTGAGCCATTCATTCATTCACACAGTGAATGCCTTTTTTTGTACTGGGAATTGAATTCAGGCCCCTATACCTGCCAGACAGGTGCTTATGCTACTGAGCTACATCCCTGACCCTCAATGTATTTTTTTTTTGAAAGAGGGTCTCATTGTATAGCTCAGGCTGATCTCAAACGTGTGGCAATCCTCCTGCCTCAGCCTCCTGAGTGCTGGGATCACAGGCATGTGCCACCACACCTGGCAACAAATACCTCTTTGAGGGGAAGGAGGATTGAATACACTGTCCTTGAGGCAGGGACAAGATGACAGGCAGGTCTCCATTTATTCAGCTTAAATTTCATTTCTCTCTTTCTCTCTGAAGTTACTGAAAGATTTTCAATAATTTCCTCAATGTGAGTATCCTGCGATGCTGGCGTCCATGCACCAGGGACCACGCCAGGTGTGGTGTGGGGAACAGATCCAGCATCAGATACACAATGGCACGAATGAACTTGAAGCCTGAGTATTTCTTTTTGTGCTTTTGGCTTTTGCTTTACCAAAAAAGAAACTATCTTTTCTGGGACAGAGTAGACAAAATGAGCACCAGTGAACAGAGTCGCAGGTGCCCTCTAGCTGCTGTGCCAGCTGTGCCCCCTGACTACCCCTTCTTGTTTCCCTCCTGTTCCCACCAATCTGGAAACCAGGTATCTGCATACAGAGCTCCTGGTGCACCCCAGGTAGTGATGGACACTTTGACTCTGGATTTTGTTTTTTGCAGCCCACTTACAAGGTGGCTGCTTCAATAGGAACAGACATGAGCTGTGAGTTGCCAGGGACTTCTCAGCAGAGGAGGTGAGGGATCAGGACGCAGGGATTGACCTGCTGTGTCTTCCACACAAAGCGCAGGCCAGGTGGGCTCCTCGCCTCCTCCCACATGAATAAGGCTCTCATCTCCCACCTCATGAGGGGCTGCTGGCCAAGTTGCTCATGCTTGTCCACTAGGATGTTTTCTGGGTGGTTGGCACTCATCACCGGCACTCATCACCGCCTGACTTCATTTCTTTCTTCCTTTGCCCTGAGTCAGCATTGCTCTTCCAAGATGTTCAGGTGCCGGAAGAGGCTGGAGGAAGCTGCCTTGCTGGCTGCCAGGCTATTCCCAGCCGATGCACATAGCAGGAGGTCTGACTGGATTAACAAGTGGCTGCCTGCACCTCAGAGGTGGTTGGGGAGAGGTGCTCGGCAGTGTTTAGTCTTGCAAATACAAAAAGGGCGTTTTCACACCCATCCGGGCACTGGCATGGTGCACTCTGCCTCTTGCAAGCCTCTTGCAAGCCGTTCTATCCAAAGCTGTCTGCAGACGCCCAGCAGGAGTGGGTTACACGCACAGGGTTACTGCGTCCTAGCTACAGAAGCTCAGTGCAAAGGAGGTGCTGGCTGGCTCACATCTGTTTTTAGCATGTCTCTGCTGCTGGGAAATTTGGGAGCCACTGGTAAAATCTTCCCTTGGAAAGCAAGGCCGACCCAGAATGCACACATTATCTGACCTTCACCAGAGGGCAGAGCCTCAACTCTGCAGGGCCCTCTGGGGACAGGTGGGACACAGCAGGAAAGGTCCCGTGTGGGGTCTCTGGAATCTTCCTGGAAAGAAGACGAGCATGGGCCATGCCAGCTTGGGTGAGTGTGGAAAGGGTGGCCCCTGGGGCATCCTGGGCCCTGGATGAGGCTGCCACTGCTCACTCACCCTGTGGCCTGGCCCACAGGCACAGGGCTTGGCGATGCTGCTCCGCTTTCCCTGCACGGCGCCTCCGTGCAGTGTGCAGCAGGCACAGCCGCACCTGGGACCAGTGCGGCAGCAGCTCAGTGACCTGGGCCCGGGGACAGCAGGGGAGGGAGCTGCACGTCCTCAGTGACTTACAGAGATGAGGGCATTCCTATAAATGACAATAAAAGCTAAAGGAGCCCCCACTGCCCACCTCCCCGGGCATCGGCATAAAACACTTGTGTGACTGGGTATGTGGAGGCCTGGTCCAGCAGACACAGCACACAGCAGTGTGGCGCTGAACTTCATTCAGCCCAGTTCTGAGAATCATCCCTGAGACGGTGTCACATCCCGTGCCGGGGCTCAGTCCTGTGAGACCTCTGCCGCATTCCAGGGGCAGCCTGCGCTCTAGGCCAGCCGACTGGAAGCAGGGTCTCCGTGGCTCTCTTGGTGTGGGGCAGTTTGCTAGGATGGCTCACTGAACACAGAGAACATGTGCCTTTGCTGGTTTGCTGGGACACTGTGAGGTCAGAGGACAGCTGAGAGTCTAGGAGAGGGGTGTGCAGGGCTTCCTCTCTGCCCTCCTCCCAGCATCTCTGCAGAGCTCTGCCTCCTGTCCTCATCCCCTCTTCCAGGAGAGGGTAGGTGGGATGGGGAGGTCCAACCCTTCTACCCCCAGCCCCTCAGTCCTCTCAGGGACCAGCCCGACTTGAGTCTGGCTGGGAGTCTTACCCTAAGTCAGCTCTTCGCATAAATCAGTTGTTATTTGAGGAGCTCCATATGAATAAGAAAAGACACTCCTGTCACCCTGGAAATTCCTTGGGTTTTAGCTCTGTGATGGGAACCAGGCTTAAAGACAAAATATATTTCAAATATGTTTCATATATTACCCTCTCCATTTCCAAAGCCAATGGCTGGAAGCAGGACAGGCCACCAGCTAGAGGCAGCCCCCAGGCACAACACACATTCACCCAAACACACACATCTTCACACAGAGGTACAAATGTTTATAAGTGCGCATGTGTATGTGTATGCACTGTCTCATATACACACACGTATGCATAACTGAGGCATGCAGGTGTACCTACCTGTACACATGCACATGCACGCACTTGGTGTCATAAGCAATCGTTCACAGACCCACAAAGACACAGTCGGAGATACACGTGCCCTTATACACACATGCACATCCTCATGTGCACACGGAGACCTCTGGCTGCTGTCCTGTCCGCCAGGGCCTGGACGCTATGTCCTATTAGAGTCTCCTATCAGGAATCTGGCCTGGGACGGCCTTGGGGACCGTGCTGATGCAACATCAGGATCAGAAGAGTGCAGCTGCCTCACGGGGTAAAGGGTTGGGCCACAGAAGAGCAGGCTCTGACCCTCGCACTGTTTGGGAGGTTTGTGAGCCAGGCCTCTAGGCAAGGGGAAGAGAGACCGTGGGGAGGAGGAAGGGAAGCAATTGGGTTCCGATCATCTTGGCTTTAAACAGAGAAGCTGCAAACAGATGGGGTTAGTGATCGAAGTATTTAGTTTACGCATACAAACTCGCCACAGGTCTGCTCTGGGGAGAGTAGGGGAGGACGCCCCTTTACCATAGAGGACGCTGTCCCCCACGCAAGTGGAAGGAAAGGAGTGTGCTGTGTGGGTGTGGGCACTTAGCTCCCTCGTCCTTGCTGAGTGTGACACTGCAGCGAGCAAAGACACCTCCTTCCTTACCAGGGTGCCAAGTCCCAGCAGGCCAGCTCCTCCAGCCGCCTGTCTTTCTGCAGCAGCACCTCCCCTGGGAGTTTCTGGGGTGACTCCCACTCGCAGGCACTCAGGTCCTCCCCCCACCACGTCCCCTGAGGGGGAGAAGGCCAGGTTCTGAGCCCTGGGGTGACTCCAGCTGCATGTCGCACGCACATGCAGCTGTGGGGAGAGGGACACCCCCCACCAAGAGAACCTTAGTCCCACCGCCATGGTCACAGAAACACTGCAGGGTTCTCCTTTCCCATGAACAGTTTATGCCATGTCAACCATGGGGCTCTGACAGGAGCCACACAAAGCAACAGAAGGGGACCACAGGCCCCTGGGAGCTGTTACCTTGTCCTGCTGGTGCCCGCATGTGCTGGGGGCTGGGGGGCACCTCGCTGAGGCCTGATGTGCCGGGGCTGCCCTGGCTCTCCGGACTGGTTCTCCCTGTAATTGGCGGCAGATGGCCCAGGAGCAGGGCTGCCTCCTCAGTCAGGACATCATCTTCAAAAGCAAAGGGGAAGACAGGAGTGAGCAGACTTAAAACGAGCAGGCAGGAGAGTGACTTTGCTCCTACCTTCGTTGCCATCCTGGGAGGTGGGGTTGTATATGCACTCATTCTCAGGCTTGTACCTTCACTCTCTCTTTGGTACCGGAACTCAACTCAGGACCTCACACTCATCAGGCAAGAATTTACACCGCTGAGTACACCCTTGGCCCTTGGATTCTTTTTTCCAGTCCTGCTCAGGAGCAGGGAGCAAATCCACCCCATGGTGGAAAGTTGTCAGCATGCTGGGAGGCTGAGGCAGGAGGCTCAAAGGTTCAGCCCCAGCCTGAGCAATTCAGTAGCACAGAAAGGCCCCGTTTCAAGATAAAAGTACAGAAGGGCTGGAATATAGTTCAGTGGTGTAGTGCCTTCTTCAAACTCTGGCACCCCCAGCCCCTCAACAAATAAGCCAACAGAAAACCCAAGAGCAGTGCTGGGCAGGAGGGACAGGGTCCCAAGAGCTAACTGACACCTGTCTTTCTGCTTCCAGCACCACTGGTTGGAGGCCATGGATGTCGGCAGCCGTGTCACCTGGAGGGCTTTCTCGGAAAGGAGGCTCAGTTTTCAGTTTTCGGAAAACTGTGAGCTCCCTAAATATGACCCGCTCCTGCCAGACTATGCCACACATTAAAAGGCAAATTCAGATAAACACCTCATACGATTTCCAGTGACCCTGGAATGCTCTGGAAAACCAGAGTGAAGCATTTTATGGATGTGAGGGACTTGGAAATGAGGGACCATATATTTATAAATGGGTTAGAAAGGAAATTTCATTGCTTAAAAGCAAGGTTAACTGTAAAGCTGGCCGCAGCTTTTGGTGACTGGAGCCATGTTCTGTTCATAACCAGAAAGCAGGGCTGGGGTTGATTTAGTGACTGCGGGTTGGAAGTACCGCAGCTCTGGGGTGAGGGGCACCTGCGGGCCGGGGTGCGATGGGACCTACCTGCAGGCGCCGGCAGCCGCACTTGGATTGCCCTGGGCCTCTGCCTTCCTGGGAGGTCCTGCTCGCCGGGCCTCCGCAGGGGAAGCTCAGGACCTAGCACAGGAGAAGCCAGGTTGGAGCCGAGTGCTGCCTCCCGTGTCTCTTCCTAGGGTGGGGGTTCCGCCCCACACGCTCCTGCTTTGGGGCTTGGTGAGCATGGATCGGGAGCCTGGGTTCCCAGGGGGCGGTGTTTGGGTCCTGGCAGGCACTGTCCTGAGCCCGGTACGTCTCCAAGCTGGGCGACTGGGGTGTCTTTGTGGCACAGGATGACTGTCATTGTGGTGGTGGGGAGGTCACAGCGGCCAGAGATGTAGCCAAAGGCTCCCAATGTGATTTCTTTCACTGTGTGTTTGCAGTGTGTTTTATCGATATTCATTTTGGGGAATTAGCACAGGTGGGTAACATCCTGATCACTTCCCCCCTCCCCAAACCCTGTCCCCGTGTGCTAAAGGTCTCCCTTCTTTTTTCTTCCTGTCTCTTCTTTATTTCACTCATTTACTACTTACATTTTAGGTTTGTCATACAAGAAAAACCATGTGATATTCAGTGTTCTGTGTCTGACTTATTTCATTTAGCATTAGATCTCTAGTTCTACCCATTTTCCTGCAAATGACATCAATTCCTCTTTATGGCAGAATAATATTTCATTGGGGTGTGTGCCACATTTCTTTGTGCGTCTTTCTGTTGACAGGCACAGGTGCTATCTTCCTGGGTCCTGGAGTTGGCAGGTTCTTGTGTGAGCTCTTCCCTCCCTTCTTCCCTGACATGGTTTGAGGCAGGCTGCTGACACTTGCAGCTGAGCGTCTTGGCTGCCGTGTGAGGGCGGGGCCTGCCTTTGTGCTTTACCCTTGTTTTTCGTGGGGCAGTGTGCCCGTGTGCTCCTGCTCTCTAGCAGCTTTAAGAATCTGGCCTGGCGGTCTTCTCAGCCTGCCTGTTCTGTCACTGTGGAAAGCAGTCGGTTTTAACCCACTTTTGTGCACTGTCTTGTCTCAAGTGTGTCTTTCTGTCTGATGTTTCACCATCTGGGCCTGCTGAGGATTCCTTTTCTGGCAAACCCATCCCCAGGGACACTCAGTGACTTGCCAGTGAGAGAACCTGTCGCATCCAGGCCAGCCCCCTGGAGTCCCGACGTCCGGTGCCTCCTGTGCTAAGCAGTCACAGGCTTGGACCACTACTAGACAATTAGGGTGGCTTCACTGAGACCCCAGAGGCTACCGCGACATGGGAACTGTCCAATCTGAGGTCTCCTTAGTCTGTTTGCCCAGCCTCCCTAATGCAAAATGTGTGGTTTCTTTCCTGGGAGCCAAAGTATTGGAATCTATCAGACATGGGAGGAGCAGGTGGCGAGTGACTAAGGCCTGGAAAGAAACCACGCATTGAAATGCATGGAGGTGTTTTGTTTAAAAACTCACTTTGGTTTCTTCTTCCTCTTCTTCTTCATTGTTTTTTTTTTTTCTTTTCTTTTTGCTGTTTTTTCTTTTTACTTTTTCATGTTTGCTCTTTTGTAATGCTTTTGTCTATTCTCTTTTACCCTTAACAGGACCTCACTTTCTCTCCTCCTCATCTTCCTTCCTTTTATAGTTCAAATTTTACTTCTTTCATTTCCCCTTTCCCCACCCCCATCTTTACTAGTATTACTATTAAGCTTTATTAATCCTTAGACATTTAGTTGACGCTCTGCTATTATTGTCAAATTCTTTTCTATTGTTTGTGGTATTGTAGTTGTAGATATTTATTCCATGTCAATATTTGTTTGTCTTTGTATCTATATTATAATTACAGACCCCTGTTCTATGGTTAAGGTTGGTATAATAGTAGTTTTTATTGGTTCTTACATCAATATCCACTTTGTCTTTGATTTTCCTACTGCAGCTGATTTTATTGTGGTTCCCTGGATAGCACAGTTTTTCCTACCAATTGGTTTTTAATATATGGTAGTATCTGGTTTGTCTTTATGTCAACAAAAATAGTGCAGTTCATTTCTGGAGAACTGGGAAGAATTTTGCTGGATCCTCCATCTCAAATTGATGGAGGCAGTTAGGTCTTGAGACAGGCAGAGGGCGTGTCTGAAGTGAATCACTGGAAAGCAGACACTCACTAATGAGATCTCCACACTATCAAAAACAGCCCTCCCACTGGAACTGACCCACCAACCTCAGTGAGCAGCCCTACACACCACGTAGCAAAATGCTGCCAAAAACCCAAAACTCCCCAGAAGGGATCTATGGGGCATTGATGGGGAGGAAATAAAAAATCAAGCAGCTGAATTACACGCAATGATAAAAGACAACAGATGGCTAAGTGCAAGCTCAAAGATGACATAGCTGGTCACATAGTGGGTTTAACAGACTAATCAATGAGCTGATAGAGCTCACTAATAAAAAGCTAGCTGAGCTAAAAACACTATACAAAACACAAGTGACCAGTTTAGCACAGAATAAGAGACCATAAAAAGGTACCAAGCCAAAAACCAGGAAATAAAATGTTACTGGCAGTGCGGTCAGCAATGTGACCAGTGTAAGGACAGAGTCCAATTTGGAAGATGGGATGCACGCAGGTGAACATAGAGACAGCTTAAAAACAACCAGAGAGTGTGGGAAATGGTTCCAGCAGCTGCCAGATAAGGAAAGACAGCTAGGGTTAAATGGAACCAGTGAAAAATAAGAAAACAGCACCAATGGCATAAAAACCTGTTTGTAGAAATAATAGCAGAAAGCTTTTTAAATATGGGAAAAGAATTCAGTGTATGGATTTGTGAGGCACACAGAACTCCAAATAGCCATGATCAGAAAAGAACTGATCACATTATAACCAAACTGTACACATCATTGTCAAAATTGCAGGAGTCCACCGCAAGGGCAAAAACCTTAAATACTGTTAGATTTACAAAGGTAGACCCACTAGAATTACAAATGACTTCTCAACACAAAGATAAAAGGTCAGTAGCTTGGAGCTCTCAGAAAATAATTTCCAACCCCCAACTGGTAAATCCTGCAAAACTATCTTTCAAAATTGAAGGAAAAATAAGCTCTTTACATGATAAAGAGCACTTTAAGAAATTCATGACCACCAAATCAACACTCCCAGGATATCTCAAGGATATCCAATGAAGCAAACAATGTGAAAGAGTCTAATGAAATGAATGAAGCAAACAATGTGAAAGAGTCTAAGGAAATGAAAGGGTGAGCAGTTAAGGAGAAAGGTGAGACGGAAGAGATCAGTAATAGGAAAACAATGCAATGAGTAAGTCTTTCATTAATAACTTTTAATGTGAGTGGTCTCAACTCCACAATCAAAAGACACAGATTGTCAGATTGAATTGAAAAATAAACTTAATGGTATGCTGTATATAAGAAATTTATTTAATCTGAAAGAAATGCATAGACTAAAAATCAAAGGATGGAAAAACACACCATGTGACAGTAGCCCAAAAACCAGGAGTAGCTATCCTCTTTTCAGGCAAAGTGGACTTGAAGCCACAACTGATCAGTAGAGACAAAGAAGGTCACAAAGGCCAGGCATGTGGCACACTCCTGTCATCCTGGCACTTGGAGGACTGTTTGCAAGTTCAAGACCAACCTGGACTATAAAGTGAGTCCTGAACTGCATAGCAAGTCCCTGTGTCAAAAGACAAAAAAAAAAAAAAAAGAAACCAAAAACCAAACAAACAAACAAACAAAAAACCACAACCCCCCCCCAACACAAAAAAAAAAAATCACCCAAAAAACAAAAACAAAAACAAATTCACTAAGGTAAGGAAACAATTCCACGGGAAGAGATAACTACCATAGACTTATATGCAGTGATCATTGGTGCACTCGGATTCATAAAACAGACTTTACTACTAGACATAAAAGATCAGATAGAGCTAGATGTGGTGGTGCACACCTATAATCCCAGCACTTGGGAGACTGAGGCAGGAGAATCACTGAGAATTTCAGCCCAGCCTGAAGTACATAGCAAGGCCTTGTCTCAAAAGCAAAGCAAAACAAAACAAAACAAAAGATAAACATCAACACAATTATAGTGAAGGACCTGAATATCTCACTGTCACAAATAGATTAAAAAAAAAATCAAAGAAATATCAGAGTTGAACCACACCATTGAACAGATGGTCTTGATAAACATCTCTGGAGTGTTCTACCTAACTACGGAGCACACAGTATCTCAGCGGCACATGAAACTTTCTCCATAATAGATCACATTCCAGTCCAGAAAGCAGGTTTAAGTAAATACAGAAGAATCCAAATTCCCCTATGCATATTATCAGATTACAGTGCAATGAAACTAGAAATTGATGACAAAAGAATCCATAGAAATTATGCAAACGTGGAAATTAAACAATATACTGTTGAATAATCGTGGGAAAATCAAAATAATCAGAAGAAATCAAAGAAGAAATTAGACAGCTCCTAGAATCAAGTGATAAGGCCAGTCAACATACCAGAACTAATGGGACACAATGAAACCAGTTCTAAGAGGGAAATTGGTAGCTGTGACTATTCACATCATGGAAACTGAGGGAGTCTAAATAAATAACCTAGTGATGTTACTCAAGGTCCTGGAAAAACAAGAACAACCCAATTCAAAGCTAGTACAAGGAAGGAAATTATAAAGACCAGAGCCAAAATTAAAGAAATACATGTGTTTTTCTGTGTAGACCATTTTAATTTTCTATTTTAATAGGTTAACTCACTCAGATGGTTGGAGGGCAGCAAACTGAAGGACCACCCAGCACGGCAGGAACTGTAGCCGGCCACTGAGCAAGCACAGTCCTGGGCAAGGAGGGCAAAGCAGGAGGCGTCGTGCTCCGGATTTTAATTTATACTTCAAGGGTACAGTGATAGAAACAGCATGGCACCGGCACAGAAACAGACGGAGGAGGCAGAGACAGTGCCAGGCACACTCAGCAGCTGATCTTTTGGAAAGTGGTCAAAAACATACACTGGAGGACAGGTGGCCTCTAGCAAATGGCACTGGGAAAACTGGCTATCAACATGCAGAAGGTGGAAACTGGATCAATGAAATAGGTACTAAACAGTAAAATGGATCAAAGATCTAGAGTATTAAAACACAGACACAACCAGCTGGAAGATAAATTAGGTAGAACTCGAAGATATAGGCATAGGCAAGGGCTTTCTGAGTAGACCCCCACTGTACAAGACATAACGTCAAGAATCAACTTCAGCAAGTGGGATTATATCAAATTAGAAATAACCAAAGACCAACGAGACAACCTAAAAAAAAAAAGACTCCACAAGATGAAAGACTCATGGGCCGGGGTTTTAGCTCAGTGGCATAAGCGCCTGCCTGGCAAGTGTGAGGTTGTGAGTTCGATCACCAGTGCAAAAAAAAAAAAAAAAAAAAAATCAATTACCCCCCCCACTGAAATGAATAGACACATCTCAGAAGTACAAATGGCCAATAAATACCTTGAAAAAATTCCCAACATCTCTGGCTGTTACAGAAATGAAAATTAAAACAGCACAGGTATTTTGTATTATTCTACAAAGAATGGTAATTACCAAGATATGAAGTAATAACAAATGCTGGTGAGGCTGTGGGGAAAAAGGAATACTTCTACATTGTGGGTGGGAGTATAAACCCGTACGGCATGATGGAAAGTGTTATGGAATCTTTTTAAACAACTAAAAACAAAAATTCCATTTGACCCAGCTATTTTCCTACTAGGTATCTTTCCAAAAGTTGAATCATATTACAATAATATACGAATTTTCATGTTTATAGCAGCAAAGTTCAAAATAGTTAAATCACAGAAGCAGCCTATATGTCCATCAACAGATAAATGAATAAAGAAAATGTGGTATTTGTACCCAGCAGAATGCTCCTCTGCCATAAAAAGGATAAATTTGAGTCTTTTGTAGGAAATGCATATACCTTGAGACTATAATATTAAGTGAAATAAATCAGTCACACATCAGTAACTTGATGTTATTTCTTAAATATCACATGGTTTCTTTTGTATGAGAAATTCAAATATAAATAAAGAGCAAAATACAAAACAGATAATAGGAAACAGGGAGATAGATCTTTTACAAATATGATGGGAGCCAAGAGATAGAGAAAGGGGAGGCAGGGGAGAAAAAGGGGGTGAGGAAGGGATGAAGGTATGTTGTGCACGTGCACCGGCTCCCCTGATGAATGGGATTGTTATGTACTGAAAACACAAACTAATAAGAATTAAAAAAAAATTTTTTTTGTTTTGGCATCAGGAATTGAACTCAGGACCTTGTACTTGTCAGACAGATGCTGTGCCACTGAGCTGTATCCCCAGCCCAAGAATAAAAAAATTTTTAAATTGGAAAAATGATACTTCAGGCAATTCCTTATCTTTCTTTTATAAGATGAAGGTCAAAACATCCAAGAAACTTGAGTAAGTTGAATGTTTACTTAAAGCAGTACCTTCACACCAGGTGTCTGAGAACATTTATTTCTCTGCTCCTTTAAAAAAGTTCAGCTTCAGTTGACTTGTTTTGTATTGTACAAAGTATGATCTAAAAACAGGGTGAATGTTTACATTTTTTCTAAAATTACAGTAAAAGTCACATTGCCATAAATCCCCTTCAAAACACTCACTTGGAACTCCCACCCCTCTGTGGTTACTGACCCCCGGAGACCTGGCAGTCAGTCCCCTGGCAGTGCTTGTACTTTTGTGGCTGCCTCCATGTCCTGGAGCAGTTGAAAATAGGCACCTTTCAGGGTCCTTTTTTGATTGTGAGGCCGAACCAGAGGTCACACGGTGCCAGACCTGGCGAATGAGGAGGGCGAGGAGGCATCATCCTGTTGTTTTTAAGAGGCTGCCTTTTCATGGGGTGGCACGTGACAGCAGTGTTACTGCTTTTTTGATCACACCTTGTAAAGTCACTCGTCAAAGAGGACTTCCAGAACTGCTTCAGAAAGTGGCGAGAATGTTGGGATGAGTGACTCAAAGGGAGGGAGAGTACTATTTGAGAGGGATTAAGGGCAGTATGACTTTTACCGTAATAAAAACATTCCCTTGTGTATTTTGATCATACCTTGTATTTTAGTTTTTGTAAACTGCTTGAGAAGCCTTCATTTCTGGGACACCAAGGGCACACTGGATTTATTGACATGTATGTCTGGTTTCCTTTTTTTCCCCAGTTTAGCAAAACACACCATTTAATGAAAGGTTCAATAGATATTTAAAACTTGAATTGGATGTAACCAGAAGAGACCAATTTCTAGATTTTCCTTCTTTAACAAAATTTTCTGAAGGAGAAGACCCTGAAGCAGCTTGCTGGGCTGTGATTCAGGGGTGCGTTGAGTTGGCGTGAGCTCAGATTTCATTCCTTTCTGGCTCACCTGGCTCCCCCAGGAGCACACACCCAGAGGGGACCCACCTCCTTTGAGGGCTTTCTCCTTTGCGGAGTATGGAGTGTGGAAATGGATCTCCATTGGAATGATGAACAGCTCTGCTGGAGGTTCTTTGACTTTAAATTGGCTGCTCAGGGGGTCAGGAATTCTGGGTGGGTCTTCCAAAATAGGAGGTAATTTCAAAGCCTTTGGTGCCTGGAGAAAATTTAAATACAAAAATATCAACATGATAGGCATCCAACCCTGCTTCCAGCAGAGAGCAAATGATAGCGTATTTTATTTTATTATATTTCTTGCACCAGGAGCTGCTGGAAGAAGGCTGGGTGCTGAGTCACTGTTGCCCTTGGGCTCCTGGGAATTCAACAGACGCCTGTTATTGCTGCCTCTGATCCCTCGGAGAATCGTCAACATGAGTAACTTACATGTCTTGAGAGGCTAGTCTTTCTTTTATGACTAGGGAAAATGAAGTGGACTGAAATGATATAACTGAGTCCTCCACACTTTGAAAAGGAGAAATCTACACACAGGTTGTTAAGGGAAAATGCAAGGACCGTTGATTGTGCAATGAATGGATCAGGTAAGAAGGGGCAGGAAACAGGAGTTTGCCTTTGTGTTTGCCTCCCTCGTGTCTCTGCCTCTGTGGAATGGAACAGTCATCCTGCCTACCTCAGGGAGCGGCCACAGGCTATGTGACTTAGTGCATGCAGTTACAGTAGTGTTGGAAGCGGGATTATTTCCATAGTTTTTTCTTTGAGAGGGGTCTTGTCTTTTGTTGGAGTTTGGTAACTCTTGCCAGCTCCCAGGGAAAAAACTCTTAGCTTCTTTATACTTCTGTAACATGGACATAGCTGGGAATAATTTAGCCCAGTTGTTTTCTATACTAGTCAAATGTGTGCGCAGGTGCACACATGCACACACACACACACACACACACACACACACATGCGTGTGGGATAGAGATACTAAAGGTTGGTAGTTACAGCCTTCTGTTTCCAGTTATTTGGAAGTTATTGAAAATTTCACTTTTCAGTTAGCAACTTTTAACATATGAACTCAGCTTTGTGAAGTGTTTATGGTGCTGAATTTCAGAGTTTGATTTCATGGAAGCAAAAATGAAAATCTTCTCATTTGCTTCGGTATTCTAAAAGAAAAAGAAATGCTAAAAGACATGCATAAGCATCCTACACGCTTATAGTTCAATGAGGAAGGAAATTCTACCCAATTTGTGCAGAATGATATTCATAATTTTAAGACACTGAGAAAATGACTAATCAGATGCAGGCACATAGGATCTTTATGCTCCTTGGGGTCTTCTCTGTCAAGTGCTGGTGCCCACCAACAGCCCTTTTCTGAATGCTGACCTTGTGCATTTTGTTTGACAGGGATCCCATTGAGAAATGAGTGGAAACTCCAACTGTTTGTGTGAAGTGTGTCTGATGATAGTTTCTTTAATCTAATTAGAAATTTAGACACAGTTGTAATCTGCTGGATCGGAGGGTATTGCTTCCCTCTGTTAAGCAGACACCAGGGTTGAAGTAGGTGCCTGGCCGGGTATGGTCTTGGCAGGGGGGCTCCCCTTAGTCTGTGGCAACTCCAGAGGTACTGAGGGGTCAGGCTTCTGTTTATTCCTGTTCCAAAGGAACCCAGTAAGACAGAGGCCCCTCTGGTGTGGGTGGAAAAGCTTAGATCAGCTCAGACACAGGAAATCTGAAAATCCTGAACAGACTGAAAACAACTTCCCTCATTGGCACCAGGACTGCCAGAGTGCCCACGGCTCCTCCAGGGCCACTTAAGGTGACAGGAATCCTCACAACTAAGCAACATTTCAATGGCTCCCAAGCAGATACGGAATTCTTTGCAGAGAGACACTGCACCCTTCCTCAGCCGTTTGAGGCTGGCGTCTTTCCCCAGGCACACGGTGAGGTCGCTGTGGCATGGTGAGCCTGGGAGACCTGTTCACTGTTAGGCAGCTGCTCCGAGGCAGAGCACCCTGCAGCTCATGAGCTCCTGCTCAGCCCTGGTGCCCCCACCACCCACTACCCACCACCATGCAGAACTGTAAAGCAGGCTGGAGACCTCAGAGGATGTCTTGAGGAAGAAGGCGTTCTGACTTCTGACGAGGGCTGACAAACTCGCAGAGCCTGACCTACCTGTGCAGAGGGGACAGACCCTCAATGGTGTAAACTGTTGCTGGATTTGAATTTGCTAACATTGTGAGTTTGAAAGTGGGTCAACTGCTTAGCAGCTCAGATTCTGTGCTTCCTTCAGGAAAATTTTTTTTTTTTTTTTTGTACCAGGGATCGAACTCATGACTGTGCCCTTGCAAGGCAGGTGCTTATGCCGCTGAGCTAAATCCCCAGCCCTCCTTCAGGAAATCTTGAACCCTCAGGAGGACAAAGGGTTCTGTTGCCCTCAGAGACCGTTGTGCTAGCATATGCTTTAAGTGCAACTGAAATTCCTCATCCCTCATGGTTTTCAGCATTAAATTATTCCAGTTCCATTCAGCTCCATGGTGAGCTCAGAAGCCAGAGAGGCCAGCTCTCGGCTGAGACATCCTTTCCTCTTGGCCTCGTTTCTAGTTTGGGATTAAACACACACACGTGCACGCATATACACACAGACACACCCACACGTGCACCTGTGCACACATGCATACACACTCACACACAATGCACATACACGCACACATACATGCTCGCATGTGCACACGCACACATGTACATATGCACACATACACGCACAATGCACACACATGCATGCACAATACATGCACACACATACATGCTCACATGCACACATATACACACCTTTTTCCCCTTTGCTTCTCCAGGGCTGCTGTGTTTGGAGGCAGTGACAGATACAACCAGAGGGAAAAGGTGTCTCTCTGCAGGCAGTTCTGGGAAGAAGTGGCTGCCTCTAGCCTTGCAGTGCTCCTTGGTCCCTTGTTTGTCTGTGGAAACAGGACAGGAATGAGTTCTTAGTTGCAGGCATAAGGTTGGATGGTTGGCTTTCAGCTTTTATCACATTTTGGTTAATGATGGGAAGGAAATCGGGGAGTGTGCCGGGGTGGAGATGGCGTGGCCTTGTTGAGCCCAATGCCATCATCCTGGCTGGGTTCTCCACCAGAGAGAGAAGAACGACAACAATGACCAGTAGGTACTGTGCACTAAATATGAGAAGAGAATTATGCAGAATATGTATCACAATACCTCGCCCCCACAGTGGCTATGTATTGTTATTCCTGTTCTGCAGTGGGGGAAATGGAACCTCAGCAAAATGAAATGATTCACTCAAGATTACAGGTAGTAAATGGGGACTAATTTGAGCCCAGGCATTGGGATTGCAGTTTGCCTGGTGAAACTCTAGGCAGAGGAACCCATGAGGATCTCCTTCCCACGTTCAGCTGGACTCTGGTTGTTATTTTGTGGGGTGAATGGCATAAGGAAGTCCCCTCAGCATGCCTGGGCTTGCAAATGATCTCCACACTACGAGGTTCACCCCCATCAATGAATGAGGCATTTGGTTCTTACTGCTGAGGTTCGCTGTCCGACTGGGGAAGGTGCCTCCGGAAGGTGCAGGGTTGGATTTGTCACCCAGGAGCCAAGAGGAACCTATGCGGGCTTGCCCGAGGGCCTTCCTGCGGGGTCGCTGAGTCTCCTCACTGCGGCTCTCCTCTGAGGTGTCAACAGGAGGGCCACCCTCTATAGAGGTGTCCTAGGGAACCACAGGCATGCAGAGCTGTAAAGAGACTGTCACAAAGCAGCAGGGCAGTCCCTGATAACAGCAGGATCTCTGATGCTGATTACTATGACATAGTTTATGATTGAGGATAGAATGATGGATAACTATACCCCACATACAGTATTTTATGAAAAAAATTAAAAGATAAAAACCAAGTGCTCGGATTATTGTATTTATCTGTCATAAAAAGTATCTCCCCTCTTTTCTCTTCCAATGTGTGGTCCTGTTTTCCTTTTCTGTTCTCTTTGGCATGTGATCTTGATAGTCAAAACAACTTTCTTCAAGACGGGAGCAGATACTGTCCAGGTTGTTCTGAAAAACTCGCATACAGACGCACTTAGCACGTAGAGAGCTTTTCTAAAATTTCACTCATTTTATCCTCCTGGTAACATTGTTCGATAGACATGATTAAAGCTCCATTCTGCAGAAGGGGCTCATACAGGTGCAAAGCTACTTAGGTTTCCTGGATAAGTTTATCACAACTAGTAAGAAGCAGGACCCAGGCCAAGTTTAAGGCCAAAAGCTTTTTTCTAGATGAGTCTGTATTTGCCCAAATGGGCAAAGGGCTGGGGGAGGATCAGTAATTTAGAAAACCTGGAGTTACACAGACCGAAGTGGGCGACTGCACCGCAGGCTTCTCAGTGAGCACAGTTGCAGGTGTGCCTGGTGTCTCCCCGGTGGACCTGGCTACAAACCCTTTTCCTCAAAGGGCATCCAGTGATGCTGGGGTTCCACCGGTGGCACTTTGGGAAGCAGCCATCAATGAGATTGAAGTGCTTGGAGGCCCCAGGACGAGGTGAAGGGAGGGTGAGCCTCTGACATCATGGGGATGACAGGGGACCCCTGAGAAATGGTACCTCTGCCTGGGTTCCGGCTTCCCCGTGTGGCAGCAAAGGAGTCCCCTGCCCACCTTGGCGCCTGGCTGGGCTGCCCTGGTGCATGTGTCCAATGGCCCCAGCTTGTCCTTCCTCTGGGCCCTGCTCACCTGCAAGGCAAACAGCAGTCAGCTGAGAACCCCGGCCAGGCAGGCGGTGCTGCCATGGCCCCCATGCTGGCCCCTTCTTGCTTCTCTGAGCAGAAGTGGGCCAGGCCCTGATTCTCTCTGCATTCCTGGCAGCCAGAGTCAGGGGAGCAGCTGTGCTGGGATTTAGGCGACCCAGGTGCACGTGCGACTCCATTTCTGTGTCTGTAAAATGGGGACACTGATTTCTTGCCCTTGCTGCCTGGGGTGAGCTCAGTGAGACACTCGATGCAACGCCTCTACGTGAGCCGCTGGGATTTGTGGGCGGCAGTAGTGTGAATGCTCTGTCTGCAGCAAGCCCCTGGCTTCCCTGGGCATCTCCTGCTTGTTTACTGGATGAGGAGAAACACAGGGCGTGGGACCCCTGCTTCACTCTCTGGATTCACCCTGTCTGCAGCCCTTGGGCAGGATCTGAGTCAACAGATGACTCCAGCATAGTGAACAAATCTTTCATCGGTGGTTTAAAGGGTCCTGCAGCTATTTTCATCACTTACTCAAGGTAATTTATTGCTGAAACAGTCTGGCAGGCCCTTCTTGTTTGGAGCCAAGCATTAGGAATCAATCCTTCCACTCCCAACGTGCGGCCTCATGGAACAATGTGGGCTTGTGTCTCCCCACTCTGAAGCCCGCAGGCCCTGTGCAGGATGGAGCGCTGGATTCTGGGCGCACCTCCTCCTTCCTCCAGCTAGCCTCGAATTCCCTGTGTGTCCCGGTGTTACCCACCTTCCACACCCCCATGCTTGGTGTCACCGGGTCAGGTGCTGAGGGCTGGCACATGGGGCCATTGCCTCCTTCCAGCCTGTGGGCTCCTAAAGGCTACTCTGGTTTAAGCCAATGCCAGGAGTGTTGGCAGTTGAGGTGCGGGCTCAGGCTTGGGCCCAGGAGTCTGCCACAGTTTCAGGGGCCTGGGGAGCCTGAGTCACTCATCTGGAGCCAGAGACACCTCTGAGGGTGGCCACGCTCAGTGAGTCCATTTCGGGGAGCAGGGTGGGGTCTACCCTGGCCACATTCCAGCCAAATTAACCGAGTGACTCACTGTGTGTGAGAGTAAACAAGAGCTCTTTCTCAGTAAATGTCATCGCCTTGCTCGGCTGTGTATGAGTGAAACAGGTTTGCAGGAAAAGATGGAAGCTATAGCTGTTGAGATTCTCCCTGTCTCTCCAGCATGGGCGCAGCTCTCCCAGACCGTGTGCACTGGGACACAATTCCCAGCTTGCACAGGCTTCCTCATCCTCTCTTGTGACAGGGAGGTACAAATGCAGAGCTGACTGCTTACGTTTGAACGGTGTGCACCCTAAGGAGGCAGGGAATCCAAACGACTTGCTAACATCTCACTGTTGGGGCTCTGGGGTTCATGGCTGGGACTTCTGCTACTTCACCAGATAAAGTGTTTGGCAAAGAGGGGAGATCAAAGGGAGATGAAATTAAAACCAGTGGAAACATCAGTCAGGACTCGAGGCACAGCCTCTGAGCACCTTTCATGTCTTTAAAATTTGATTTTTTTTTTGGCTCCTGCGATTATGGGCAATTAGTATTGCAATCAATAATTATGTTTAGAAAACAAAATCTAGGAGATCTAAAATTAACATTTATTGAGCACTTACTATTTGCCAGGTCCTACATCATCCTATTTAATTCCCACCTACAGCCCTGTGAAGTAAAGGTGGTATGCTTACCTCCATTTCATAGATGAGGAAACTGAGGCCCAGGGAAGTCACATGGCTTAGAATCTATGCTAATAGCCCCCCTCTTACTCGTGACCCTGTGCTGCCTTTCTGTTTTCGGCCTCATTATGACAGATCTTCGGTAGAGGGCATTGGCTGGAGGAGTCATTGACCTCTTGAGTCGGCAGTGCCTCACTCCCGGAAAGTGCTACAGCCCCTTTCTAGTGTTTTAGGGTCCTGGGCCCCACAGCCCAAGGATGTTATCTGGAGACAGCAGGAATCTGAGGAGAGTGCACAGCAGGCGGTGGAGGCAGGGCAGTGTCCCCATGGGCCACTACCTGGGCGATTTCTGCAATGCTCCAGAATCCAGGAGCCTTCGATTTTGATGCACATTAGCAAACTCCATAGAGACTAAGTTGCAAACTGGAGGATTAATTCATGAAAGCAGAAAAGAACGACCTGACTAACAGGTTTTACACAGACAGTGTACATGTGGGCCAGGTTGTGACTGGGATTCCCTAGTGCCAGGCTCTAGACCTACGTAAGGTAAGTGGCTGGTGTGCCCCTGTGCCAGTCATGGGCCACAGCAATCTAGGTTCTCTGCTTCTCCTGACTGCACCATCCTGCCAAGGATAAGGAGGACCCAGGCAGTTGCTGCCACTGTATCTAGAAAATTCCTTTTTGATTTCAGAAAAAAAAAAAAAAAGATCTTTGTGTTATGTTGGGATCTGGTTCTTTTCTTTTCTGAAGATCTTCTTACCCTCTAAGGCCCCAGCCTGCCCACTGCTGCTACCGTCATCTTTCCCAACTCCGTCACAGGAGGTGGCTCCGGTTCCTTCACTGCCTCGAGTTCCCAGAGTAAGACCCTGGCAGGGCAGGATGTTTTACAGTTCCGTGCAATAACAGGGCAGGGCTTGCTGTTCCTATTACAGAGATGAGGAAAGAGAAGCTCAAGATCTTCCATTTAGTGAATGAGAAAACCGCCACTGCAGGACAGATTTCTGGCCTAAAGGCAATGTTTTCACGTGCGTGATGTTGCCATAAACACACAGGTTTATAGAATATTTACGGGGACCAGCTCTAAGGAATCACCTAGTCTGTGTCCATACCACCTTGAACATGCCTGATCCTGTCTAAGGAACTGCCCAAAATCCAGGGTCTAGACCTCACTGTTCAGTTCAGGAGCCTCTAGTTGAGAATGACTAGATTATTAACTAATTAATACAACATTCTTGGTTTCACAGTCACACCAGCCACATTTCAAGTGCTTCTTAGACATGCGACTAATGATCGCTATATTAGCTAGCAAGGATATCCAGTCCATCATCTCATCGTACTGGTGGACAGTGCTGGCCCGGACGATGCCCTCATTTTACAGAAGAGGACAACTGGAATTCCTAGATCTTACTTTAGGATTCTCCATTTTAAGGTATTAAAAATACAAACATTTGAAAAGTAGTCATAAAATCAGCACGAACCTTGCTGAAAAGATTTTCCTTGTTGAATCCAAAATGGTGGGAAGACAGGCAGGAGCTGGTACCTCGGGGGTGCCCCTGACAGGTCTTGTTGCAGCCTGAGATTCTTTGGCATGCTGGGTTGAGCGTCCTGGAGCAGCACGGAATCCTTGATGTATCCTGGAAGGGTGGGTTAGGAGTTATCAGTAGGAATACGATCAGCAAGGTGGGGGTCTGCAGATAACTGTAAGCTCCTTCCTTGGCACTAGCCTTGATTCTGGACTGTGCCCATCAAGGAAGAAGATGGGAGGAGCGGGGTTCAGTGGTGCATGCCTTTAATCCCAGCACTCTAGGAGGCTGAGGCAGGAGGACCTCAAGTTTGAACTCGTTCTGGGCAACCTAGACTTAGCAAGACCCTATCTCCCCCTCAAAAAACAAGAGGGCTGGAATATTGCTCAGTGTGAGGGTCTTGGGTTCTACCCCCAGTACCACGCACTAAGAGGAAAAAAAAAAAAAAAGGAAGAAAGGGCCTAGGAGAACATAAAAAGCAGGCAGAGTCCATGAAGGCCTCTCCGCCCTGCGCAGGAGCCCGGTCCTGCGCGTCTCCCACCTCGCGTTCCCCCAGTCCCCAGCAGCAGAAACTCTCAGCTTCCCGGCGGGGGTGGAGGAACCGACCTGTCTCGGAGGGGGACCCGGGGGCGGCGGCCACCCCCTGCCTGCCACTCAGCCTCCCGCCGGCCGCGACATCCGCGGGGCTCGCGGGGCGGCCCTGTGCCGGCCAGGCTCTCGCTGAAGGACCGGCGTGGAGACTGAGGCCTCCCCCTCCACTCGTGGCGAGGCCCAGGGTCCCGGAGGCAGACATCGAGCGGCTCCGCGTGGACGGGGCTGCGGGCCGGGCCTCGTGCCGGGGCGGGGAGAGGCAGCAGGGGCGCGGGCTGCGCCGCGGGAGGGCGGCTCCTCTTCCGCGTGGCGCCTCCGCGCCGGCTGCACGCGTGTCCTCCCGTGGCCGGCGGACGTCTCCCCGGGGAGGCCCGGCCCTGGCCTGGGGCTGTCGCGGTTCTGGCGGGGCCGCAGCCCTTCAGGCCCGGCTGCGCCCAGGAGGCCCGGAGCGCGTGGAGCGCGGCGGGGAGGGGAAGCGCAGACGGCCGGTCTTCCTGCCGGCCTGGCGCCCCCCGGCGGTTTGCCGAGTGAAACGCGGGTGTCCAGGCGCTTGGAATTTTGGGTGCGCGCGGGTGCTTTGTGAGCGGCAGTGTGTCCGCAGCGCTGAGCCCGGCCGTCTGTCCGTGCAGCGCGCCAGGGCCGGTCCTGCCACCCTACGCCCGCGTTTCCCGCTTCTGGTTTAAGCTCCTGCAGAGTGTGTGTGTGTGTGTGTGTGTGTGTGTGTGTGTGTGTGTGTGTCTTGTCTGTCTGTCTGTCTGTCTCTCTGTAGAAGGCTTCCGTTTTCCCCGAAAGCGCATCTTGAGAAGGAGGAACTCCGGCATCTCCACTACCCAGGACCTGTGGCTGCCCCAGCTGGGAGCCAGGGAATCCCGGGGAGACGCAGGGTGGAGCTGGGGGCCAGGCGGCAAGGAAGACCGGACTGTGGTCCGCTTTGCTTTTGGTCAAGTGACTTTAGGCGAGCACTTGGCTCCCGTGGGACTTTTTCCTCGGGTGTGAACAGCAGGCGTTTAGGTGTGAACAGCAGGCGTTTAGCTGGAAGAACTCTCCGAGGTTCTGAGTGTGCTGGCAGGGGAGCTGGGCTGCCAGGGTGGGATGAGAGGCTGCTGACGTCTGACCTTCTGCAGTCGTGGGCAGGGCAAAGGGCAAGCTTGGTGGTGGGGGCAGAGGCTTGCGGGCTAACTCATAAATTTGCTTTATTAAGATTGGGCCTAAGCGGGGTGTGGTGGCACACACCTGTAATCCCAGCACTCAGGAGGCTGAGGCAGGAGGATTGCCACAGATTCAAAGTCAGCCTGGGAGTTACATAGGGAGTTTGAGAACTACAGAGGGAGACCCTGTCTCAAAAACCCCAAAACAAACAAGCAAAAAACAGATTGGGCCTGAAACCTTGGTGCTTCAAACCTTGATGGAAAACGCCCTTGCACCAGGATGAGGCGGGGAGCCCATGCCCCACTGACCTGCACGGTGGAGCCTGTTTGTAGCATCGGGGGGCCACGTCCGCAGGAAGCCACGGAGGTATCTCTTAGCGGAATACCCGGGCTGGATCTGCCGCTGGGCCTGGCTCTCTGACTGGCTCCGGAAGTAGAGGTAGGGTTGCCAGGTGCGGCCTTGATGCCTCTGCGGGGAATCAGCAGAGCTGCTGAGCGCCTTCCCAGGCCGCAGCCGCCCGGCGCAATCCTCCTGTCATCCGGACCCGGAAAGCGCCGGAGGCCCCCGAAGCAGCTCGCTCGCTCGGCTGAGAGGCATAAGCCAAGAGGCTGCGAGCAGAGCCCAGAGAGGCCCTGCAGACCCACCGTGGCAGGAGGAGGAGCAATGGCCACCACGCTCCACCGCTCCACCGTCTGAGGCGGCCGAATCAGGGAGGTTGTTGAGACCACGCAGAAACTCCCAGCGGTCAGCCTGGGCCCCCTTCACCCCTTGTCACAGGCCAACTTTGCTGATCACTCATGGCCCTCTGGGCTAAGGAACTGGACGGGAGCTCAGAATCCACAGTCTTTTTAAATGCGTTAAAATAAATCGAGGCATAATTAATGATCACATAGCCAGTTACATGTTCAGCCTGATAAAAATGAGCAACTGTAGACACCTTGGTAACACAGAGCATTCTCAGTCCAGAAAGCACCCTCCTGCTGTCCCCAGCAGCTGCCCTTCCCTATTCTGATTTCTATCACTGTGGACTAGTTTTTCTCTACTCCTGAATTCATACAAAGGGAAACAGCAATATTCTTCCATGCTCCGTGAGAATCACCGAGTGCTTCAGTGAGAATTAGCAGGAGAGATGCAGCTTGCTAACTACCTCTTGATTCAGCCTCTCCCTCAGGCAGTAATGTGGACTGCGGAGATAGAGTGTGTCTTGGTCCATTTTCTGCTTCTGTAACTGAGCTCAGGAGACCAAGTAGCTTCCAGAGGACAGAGGTTTATCTCTCACAGTCTGGAGGCTGCCCAGTCCAGGGCTGAGGAGCCAGAATCTGATGAAAGGCTCCTTGTTGCATCACTGCTTGGGAGAAGGCAGAAGGGCACAAGAGTAAAGGTGTGTATGCACCCATGCACATGTGAGGGAGGGGTGCATATGCACCCTCTGCACCTCGAGAGATGGATGTGTGTGCGTGCATGTGTGCCTGTGAGGGATGGAAGGTACATGCACACTTATGTATACATATGCATGTTTGCCCATGGGGGATGGGTGTGTGTGTGTCTGTGTGTGCACTGTGAGAGACAGGTGTATACTCATTTATGTGTGCCCATGAGGGCTGTGTGTGTGTATGTGTGCATACACGTGTGCACTGAGAGATAGGTGTATATACTTGTGTGTGTGCCCATGAGGGTTGGGTGTGTGTACATGTGCGTGTGCACCATGAAAGATAGGTGTTTACGCATGTGTGTGTGCCCATGAGGGATGGATGTGTATGCATGTGTGTGTGCCTGTGAGAGATGGGGTGGGAAGAGGTTGATCTCATCCATTCATCAGGAACCTACTCTCTTTCCTAACTCAGTCTTGTGAGAGCAATATTGATAGATTCCTGCAGGTCCCACCTATCAGCTGTTAAATGTCCCTCCTCTCAGAATGTGTACTGTGAATGAAGTGGTTGACTTATTGTGTCAACTTGAAAAGTTTAGACTCTTAACTAAATTGGCTTAGCAATTCTATACCCTAGGTGTATAGGACCCTCCTAGGGTGGCTCATCGCCTGGATAAAGGGAAAGAGGAAGGAAGGATGGATGGGGTTCTGTCTTCCAAGGAGCTCCAGTCTGCACCTTCACCTTGGGCGTCATCTGGCTTCCAGTGCAGACTCTTCGGCTTCTGTCAGATCCTTCAGCCTTCCCACGGAGACATCGGCCTCCCGATCCAGACTTTCACGGGACACTCAGTGCACTCCAGGCCTTGGACTGAATCCTTCTGTCTCTGCTGTGCAGACACCCTCTGCACGCACCCTCATCTGACTCTGGGTGGCCACTGTAAGCCAATCTTGTAGATTCTTACAATTTGAGTATCTTGTGTTATATCTGTTTCTCTAGTAAACCCTGACTGACACAGTGGACTAAGTTTCTAACACATGCACTTGGGTGGAATCATTCAGATTACGCAGAGGGTAAAAGCGTTACCCACAGCATCAGAACTGGAATCCAGGGCTTCAGGTCCGCACCAGCATGAAGCTTCCTGTTCTTCAAGAATGTGTTGCTTCACCAGTGGACCAGGGCAGAGCATCATGAACCAGCATGAGGTCAAAGCAAGAGAAAATGATGGCTTTGAAGCAGGTGTCTCAGTGAGTATCTTAGAGAGCAGGAACTGCAAGAGTAGAGACCCACATGTTTGGCCTTGTTAGGAGTCGGTAAAAGCTGATTTGACTTTACACAGTGAGAAAGGAGGCATATTATTTCATATAACAAAAAGACCAAAGTCTGTAGAGTACAAGCCTTGTTAAGTCAGAGCTTCAGTGGCTCCAATCTTCCACAGGCACCAAGTCCCTTTCTACCGCTGAAAACTGTCTTTTCACTCTATACCCGCAGGACACCAAGGCTACAGGATGAATGCAGCAGACAAAGCAGCAGGCCAGGAGAGAGCCCGCCCGGGGAGTGCCCTGGATCTGGGCCAGGTCTGGTTCAAGGTCATCTTTCCTCGTGGGAACTTCATGGTCTTAAGCAATTCCTAGCTTTCTGCATCTGCCTCTAAGATGCCACTAATAACATGGTGGTAGAAGCTGTGGAAAGTTCATGGGGTTTGGAGTCAGATAACCCAAAAAAAAACCAGATTTCACAATGTGTCCCAGTCAGAGGGGACACACTACTGGGAAAGCCATAACTGAACGGATAAATAGTTTTGTGCCAGCCTCACTACTCCTAGTCGCCAGAGCTGCGTACCTTCTTCAGCGGTGCTGGCCCCGCAGGGCTGAGATGGAGCGGGTAAAATAAACAAGTGTGGCTCACTCCGCTCTGTACTGGAAGGTCTTTCTGATCTCCCTGTGCTGTGAGTGGGCTGTGAGAGCAGCATGGAGCGGGAGCCCCAGTTTTGCTAGGCTGTGACCTCGGGTGTTAGGGGCCCCCTGGTGGCGTAACCAGCATCTTTGGCCCAAGGAGCAGATGAGCCGAGTGTGCGGTGCGTGATCAGCACCTTCCCTGTGGTGAGCCGTCCACACCTGGTCCTTCCTGTCACCCTCTCCATGATAACCGGACACTTCTTTCCCATGCTTCTTTGACAGACAGAACCCCGATATGTTGTTGACAGTGTCCTCTCCCCAGATCCTGACTTTCCTAGCCTCCTCTGCATCTCGGAGTGGTCCCGTGCTCTGCGTCTGTCTGGGAGCCTGTGTCCATGTGGGCAGCCTGCGTCCATGCAGTCAGCCCGTCCGGACCCTCATGGGGAGTGTGGGCTTGCGGTGCAGGGTGACGATTCATCCTGGACGGAGCACCCACTGCTCCTCGCGGGTGACCAGCCCGGTCCAGGGCTGTGCTGTTTGCCTGGGGAGAAACCGGTTTCCTTGCATAGTAGGGGCAGGGTCTGAAGACAGAGAAACGGCCTCGGCATCGGCCTCCCTAGGTCTTTTCCCTAATCCTAACTAGATGGGGTTAAAACCAAACTTCACTGAAACAAGGCCAACAATGAGTAGGAAAAGGGGAAACCAGATAGAGAAAGGTACCAAATGACCTTGGGAATGGCACCAAGAGACCAGAGAGAAAGAGCAGCTAGGCAGGATGTGGCAGGGAAGTCGGGTGCACACTAGATGAGCTGCCCCAGCCCCAGTGGGGCCCGGGACGGCAGGGGGTGCTCACCCCAGGGCGGGGTCTCACACACTGCACACTGACCTCTACGGGGTCGTTGTATTCATCAGGTCATCATAGAAGGCAGTAGATACCCCCTCACTCTCCAGCTAACTGTGAATAGGGCTCCCTTGCCGACCTGTTGCCCACCCCAAAGATACAACCTGAAGAGTAGGTTCAGGACAAATAGACAGATAGACAGACAGACAGACAGACAGACAGAAACTGCTCATAGAGCACCAGAAGAAACAACACTAGGCAGAGTTAGAGTTGTGCAAGAGCCAATCTAGGTATGGTAAGATCCGGGAGAGGGGAGGGTCCTTAACCCCTGCCTCCCAAAGCCGTGGGGAGCAAAAGCTCAGGGGTCCCCATCCATCCAGATCCCCACAGTTCCTTCTTATCAGAGGAGCTAGTGCTCTTCCTTCCCCCTTCTTCTTCCTCTTTACAAAGAAAGTATCTTCCTTTTGTCAAACTTTGTCCCTCTAACTTGGGGGGGCGCGAGTTGATAATCCCAGTGGGCTGCTCAGACAGCAGAGCAGCAGTAGCCACGCCATCTTGGTTTCGACCACAGCCTTTCTCCGGACCAGAGGCAACGGGCTGAGTCCTCCTGGTGTTGAAGGCTCCCTGCCTCCCTTCCGGTACTGTGTTCTTCTCTTAAGGATCCTTGTGATTACTTGAGCCCACCCAGATAATCGAAGACAGCCTCCTTGATTTAAACCTGTCTAATGAGCAACTTGACCTGCCACCTGCCACCTGCAGACACACTCAGTCACCTTATCTTTGACACAGGTGCCAAACACATTCACTGGAAGAAAGAGAGCCTGTTTAATAAATGGTGCTGGAAAAACTAGCTCTACACATGCCAAAGGTTAAAACTGAACCCATGTCTTTCACCATGCACTAAGCTAAAATCAGAATGGGTCAAAGGTCTTAATATTAAAAAGAAACATTAAATCTGCTGGAAGATAGATTAGGTAAAACTCTTGGAGACATTGGTATAGGCAAAGACTTTATGAACAAAACCCTGATTGCACAGAAAGTATCACAAAGAATCAACAACTGGGATCTCACCCTACTGAAAAGCTTTTGCACAGCAAGAGAAACCACTAACAGAGTGAAGAGACAACTCACAACATGGGAGAAAATGTTTGCCAGCTGTTCCTCAGACAAAGGATTATTATTGAGAACATATAAAGAACTAAAAATAATCAGTCCTCCCAGATTTAAAGACCCAACCCAAGAATGGGCATCTGAGATGAATGCATACTTCTCAGATAAAAACAAAAAAAACAAGAAACCAGCAAATAAATATGTGAAAAAATGACATCACTGGTCATTTGAGAGATGCAAATTAAAACAACACTGAGATTCCACCTCACCCTAGAAAGAATGACTATTAACAAGAAGTCAAGCAATAACAAATGCTGGAGGGGCTGTGTCGGGGAAAGGAACCCTTCCCCACTGTTGGTGGGAGTATAGACTGGTACAACCATGGTGGAAATCAATATGGAGATTCCTCAAAAAACTAGGACTACATGTCCCATTTGACCTAGCTATCCCCCTTCTGGGTATCTTCCCAAAACAATTAAAAACATCATACCACAGTGATATATGTGCACCCATGTTTATAGCAGCACAATTCCTAATAGCCAGATCTTGGAAATGACCCAAATGACCATCGACTGAGGAGTGGATAACAACAACAAAAAAGTGTTATTTTTATACAACGGAATACTACTCAGCTATAAAGAAGGATAAACTGGAGACTTGTATAGGTAAATGGATGCAACTTGAGAACATACTCATTAGTGAAATAAAGAAGACACACATGTGCAAACATCGAATCATTTCATTAGTGTGAGAAGCTGAAACAACATATGTACAAGTATATATATATATATAAAAATAGGATAGTAATAGTACTGATTTCTCTGAGTTCACAAAGATTTGTGCTAGAATATAATTTGGACACTTGAATGCAGATATCCTATGCTCTGGGTGAGTGATTCAGGGGTGACAATGTGCAAGGTATGTACCATTGTTGCCCCTGATTTATGTGTTTTGAATTTTTTGTACTAGGTTTTTTTCTTACTTTTTCTTTTTCTCCTTGAAATAAAATGGATTTAGCAAAAAAATAGAAAAGTGAAATTTAAAAAAGTAATCTGATTAGCTTATAATGACAAGTAGGAAACATGTTAGAAATTAATTTTGTTATACCCGATCTCTGCTTACCCACATTTCCCCAGCCATTCCCCAACTTTACTCTAGAACTAGTTGCTTGCTCCAGTGGAAAACACAAAGGAGACAGCACTCAGGCAGGAGTTTCTGGAACAGGAAATGAACAGGCCAGCAGGAGGCTTCCGAATGCTTAGGCCACTGGGCTTCACCGCGCTGGGCTCCGGAGCCTGCTGTATTCTGAGATGAGTCACTGGTGTGTGTGCTACACTGTGCCTCGCTTAGGTGCTTTCTCTGGCCAGGGGCTCCCTGGGGCTGCTTGCCTTCCTGACGCCTGCCAGGCCTGCAGACACAGAAATGAAGAGATGCCCAGGAACCAGTCCTGCCTCATGCCGGCTGCCCTGCACACCACCCCAGTACTGCTGGGAGGAACACAGCTGGTGGGGCCTGTGCTCCTGCCCAGCAGAACTGGGGTGTGAGGGCACCAGAGTCCCCAGGAAAGTCAGAAAGGCCTGGGTGGCTAGCTGTAGAGGTGACCCAGCCTTCATATGCAGAGATCCACAGAGAGTGTCTCAGACCCTTTGTTTCCTTTTTTTGTTAGCAAATCATATATACATATCTGAGAAAAATAGAAATTTTTAAAATTATATTTTTTATTTTATTTATTTATTTTATTTTGAAGGTAGTAAAATACAGAACAAGACAGGACATAGCCAACTGAGGCAGTGCAGTGAAATTGGTACAGAACCTCACAGCAGGCCACTGGGACAAAGCAATAGCACAATAGTATATCTGGTTTTCTTTACAATAGTTGTTCCTTCAGTCAGGCAGAGCAATATCGAAGGAAATACCAAAATTACAAGAACAGAATATTGAATAGAGCAATACCATTGATCAAAACAGAGCGAAACAGAGATAAAAATATTTGCCCTCAAAGAGGTGGCAGAAGAAAATCCCCCTTATTTGCTACATTGCATATAGTCAGACTTGCAAGAGATGCTGAGATCTCTGGCTCTCACTTGCTAGGGGTGGTAGTGGTGCTGGTGGTGGTGTGTGTGAGATGGATGTTTGATTCTTAGCCCACGCACCAGTAGGCTCACAGCTGCCCACCAGAGCGGTGAACTGGCTGTCCGTTTTCCCAGCACCCCAAGGTCCAACATGGTGCATTGTGGATCTCAGGAAACGCTGATATGGTTCTCACCCTGGGGCGGCTGTGGCTTGCCAGGCCACAGCCACTTACCAGAGCGGCATGCTCCTCAAGGTCCGACATCGAAAAATAGAAAAATTAAGAAGCAAACAAAAAACAACAAAAGCAAAATGACAAGATCAACAAAAACAACAGCAATATAGGATTTCAAAAACAAGATTATAGGAATTTAACAATGGTTGTTATATTCCATATTGTCACGGAGACTCCACACCCCACGCCTGCAAATGATAGGATGTAGAAGATGACCTGGGCACCCCTTCTTGAATGCAGAACAATTGCTTCAGCATTAGTTAAATCGAGTCTTATTTCTATGCACTGAGATGTGCAGCTAGGGCTACGCTGTTTCCTTCTCCCTTCAGTTGGCTTTAAGTGATGCAATTAAGGCCAGCTGAGGTGCTGACATGCAATCCCAGAGGCCAACCTGACAGTTTCCTGTTTCCTTGCATAGTGCTCTCTGTAAAGGATTGAGTGCAGCGGGACGGCAGGGCCACTCAGCTTCTGGAATGTTGGCTGGGTTCAGCCTCAAAGTAAGAGGCTATGACCCCCAGGGCACAAGGTTTACATGTCAGAAACTGAAGCAACAGCCTCCTAAAACCATTTCAGTGCCACCCTGACTGAGTCATGCAGACTGGTCCTTCTGCATATCATTCTCCCTGCACATTGCCAAGACGCTTTTCTCCCCACCTGGCAGCCAGCTCAAGTGACTCACGTAGTTCCTGCCACCCTCACTGTCACTCATCCCTGAGCCACCCCCCTTCTTCACAAGATAATACATTCTGGGAGAGGCCTAGGATCAAGGCCTTTGTCCACACATCCTCACTTGGATGGGACCTAGGACCCCTTGGCTGCCCTTAACTTTGAAAATGTCTTGGTGTCCTTACCCTCACCATGGGTTGTATTGGAGGTGGTAGATTGGAATTAACTCGCTGGAATTCCAATACAGTTTGTATGGAATTACAAATATAATTTTGTGGATTACGAGGTAAACTAGAAAAAGGATTACAATATTTGAATCAC
The DNA here is from genome assembly GCA_004027455.1 of Hydrochoerus hydrochaeris. NCBI lineage: Eukaryota > Metazoa > Chordata > Mammalia > Rodentia > Hydrochaeridae > Hydrochoerus > Hydrochoerus hydrochaeris. Next base: position 40,782 of record PVLA01000633.1, read on the forward strand.
AACATTCAATATGTGGATGACACTAATAAGAAGAGGCTTGTATTGGCTCCCTTTTCAGTTCATCATTTGCCTCCAAGGCGGGACAGTGAGGCACAGGGGCCTGCAAGAGAAATAGCCACCTTTAACGCAACAGGGAGTGGAGGCAGGAGTGCGGGGAGATGGAGCCTTTCAGGCCGTGTGCCCAGGGACCAGACCCACTGGCTAACAGCAAGTTGGCCCTAAGCCCGTGACCCAGTCAGCCTGCAAGAGCCTCTCTGTATGAGGCCCTCGGGCCGTCTAGACAGGAGCCAGAGTGGAGGGTAACGGAGATAGCAGAAACCACAGGGCCGGCAGGCAGAGTCCCACATGACAGGTACCCTCCGTCCAGGGGGTGTCTCCAGCAGGAGCTGCCGTCTGGGCAGCCGGGCGAGCGAGCGCTAGCCCTCCTCCCTCTACCTGGTGCCACAAGGTCTCTGCGTTTCCACCAGAAGCCACCAGGACTGTGCAGTCACACTGGCAAAGGCGGCATTGCCATTTGCCTGTTTTTCAGCTTAGACCCCAGAGCAACAGAAGCAAAATAGATAAATGGGATTTTATCACACTAAGAAAGTTCTCCCCAACAAAGGGAACTATCAACAGAATGAAGAGACAACCTACAGAATAAGAAAAGATTTTGAACTATTCTTTGCAAAGGATTAATATTCAGAATGTATAAGAATTCAAAAAAGGGCTGGGGATTTAGCTCAGCGGCATAAGCACCTGCCTTGCCAGTGTGTGGTCGTGAGTTCGATCCCCGGGTACCGATTAAAAAAAAAAAAAAAGAATTCAAAAAAGCCTGTAATACAAAAGATCAAATAATCCAGCTGAAATGGGCCAGTGACATGAATGGACAATTCTTAAAAGACGAAATTCGAGTGGCAAACACACTTAGGAAACACTCACCATCATTTGCCGTCGGGAAATGCGATGAAATCCACAGTGAGATGCCATCTCCCACAGTGGACGGAATGCCTCTGACCAAAAAGACGAGGTACAACAAGTGCTGGCGAGGAGTCAGAGGAGGGGACGGCGTCCCACTGCCTGCTGGCAGGAGTGAGTTGGTGCAGGCAGGGTGGGCGTCCCTCAGAGGACTAGGGCGGATCCGCCTGGCCCTGCAGGAGGTTAAGCCATCATGTGGAGGCGAGGCCTCCGCTCCTCCGTGTGTGGCTGCACTGTTCACTGCAGCTCCGATACCAAATACACAGCCAATCTAGATGCCCAGTGGATGAAAGAGGCGTACGGACACAACGGGGTGCCTTCAGCCCTCAGAAGAGCGCTGCCTACCGCAGTGGCTCTCCGGTCACTGAGACGCCGTATCCCCCGCCCGCAAGTTCAAGTCCATCTGGGGCGCAGCGTGCAGGCTGGGGCCTGGCGCGGCAGCGGGCGAGGCGGAGGAGCCCGGGAGGACAGCGGCCGGGCGGGGTGACGGCGGCGGGGCGGGGGCTCGCCCGAGCCCCCCACCTCCCGGCCTCTGCGTGCGCCCGGCTCCACCACATGGGCCCGGGCTGGGCGGGGGCTCGGCCCCACAGCGCCCCCTCCTGGCCCTCAAGGGACCTGCACCGGCTGGTCTCCGCGGACGGGTGGGCCTGGGCCGCGCGCGCCCCCGGTGCCCCCGGAGGTCGGGTGGGCGCGGCGGGTGAGCCCAGCCTCCCTCAGAACCGAGCGCAGGCCCGAACGGACGACTCGGCGGCGACGGCTTGCATGTGACACAAAACAGAAGCGTGGGATCGTGAGCTGCTGTTCCCCAAATAACAAACTGGACCAAAAGACGCCGTTACCCGAATGCACAGTGACCCCACAATGGGAAATAGTGCTTGCAGATTTTTTATTAGCCAAGAGATTAACATCCGGAATATTTAACAACTACACCCGAACAACAAAACCCAAACAACCCATTTGAAAAACTAGCGAAGGGTGTGAATATGTATTTTCCCTCCAAAGGAGACACAAATAGCCAATAAGTACGTGAGAAGATGCTCAGCGTCACGTTTCACCAGGAAAATTCAAATCAGACCTATAATGAAACATTATTTAATACCTACTGGGATGACTTTTATTTAAAACATCATGAGGGGCGGTGTGGGGATTTAGCAGTGTATGTGCCTGCCTGGCAAGCTTGAAGTACTGAGTTCTATCCCCTAGTACCAAAAAAAAAACAAAAACAAAGAAAAGAATAAAAGTGCTGACTGTGATGGCACATTCCTGTAACCCCAGCGTTCTGGGAAGATGAGGCAGGAGGACCGCAGGTTTGAGTGCAACTGAACCCTGTCTCAAAATACAAGATTAAAAAAGGACTGGGGACGTAGGTTAGTGTGAAGGACCTGTATTTGATCTCAGTACTACAAGCAAAACAAAAACAAAGCCACTGTTGGTAATATGAAGAAATTGGAATGCGTAACAGCTATGGGAAATTGTGTAGTGATTCCTGAAAACATTAAAAATAGAATTGCTATATATCTGCCAATCCATTTCTGGGTAGAAACAAAAGAGTGAAGGCAGAAACAGGAACAGATGCCGGGTGTGGTGGCACACGCCTGTAGCCCCAGCACTTGTAAGGCTGAGGCAGGAGGATGACTGTGAGTTTGAGTTTCCTGCATCATATATATCATGCACTATGAAAATGTAACCAGATCGATTTTAATGAAAATCGGACTTGTTTTCTTAGAACTGCGCGGGGTCAGTGGAGGAATGTGCTGGAGACTCAGGTCCAGCAATGCTTGTGTGCTGTGGGGACTCAGACCCAGGGCCGTGCAGGTTCAGGCCACCTCTACGCCTAAGCTCCTGCCCCATCCCCAGGCCTGCTCTTTTCAGGACTGGTAAAGCTTTTACCTCTGGAGCGTGTGGAATCTTCAAAATCAGGCTCTCTGGGTTCCAGGAACAGGGTTTTGGAATCAGTTGCCTGACCTCCATGGATTAGGTGTGTAATTTGTTTAATATCAAGCTCCAGATTTCCCCTATTTCGTGGAGGTAACGCTAGCAGCCAGCCTTAGGCTGTGCAGACTAAGCGAAATTACGACCGGACCCGGCCCAGGGCTGCACTCGGTACCGACAGGCAGTGACTGACGCTACCCTGAAGCTCACAGGCAGGGCATGTGCGTTTCTCTCCCATCTCTCCTGCTTCTAGGTTTATTGACTGTGCAAACGCAGTGCACCAGGAAAGGCAGAGCCACCCCGCGCCCTCTGACCGCCTGCTGCCACCACCACCACGGCCGAGGCCGGCTGAGGCCTTGCTCCTGGGGTCGCTGCCGAGAGGCCTGGCAAAGGGAGCCTCGAGCTCCTGGTCTTTGGCTCAGAGGGTCACAGGGTGCCCTTCCTCTTCCTCTTCCATACTTTCCGATTTTGTAACAAGAACCTAAGTTACATTTAAGATGGAAAAATAAAGTCGGTTCAGGTACATGAGGCTCACAATTCTCTCTTACTCGGTAAAGTGGGGACCTGAAGTTGCCTTCTTGGGTTAGATACTGGCTGAGAACAGCAGTCGAAGAGTTAAGTGTCTGGAGCATTGGGACGTGAAATGAGGCAGCAAAGGCTAGGCCTGGGGCCCCAGCCTTGAAGCCAGGCTGACAATGCTTTTAAATGTCACCTCCTTTATGAGGAAACGGTGGCAGCAATACAACCTCACTTGAATCCTGCCACGGTTATCTAAGGACTGTTTCTCCCTTGAAGGAATACAATTGAATTTTAAAATAAACGATCTTGGGGCCGGGGCGGCACAAGTGCCTGCCTGGCAAGCCTGAGGTCGTGAGTTCAATGCCCTCTTCCAAAAAAATAAAAATAAACGATCTTAATACAGAACTTAGCCAACGTCTCATCTTTGGCGTTGCCATGGTTAGAATGTATCCCTCTAAAGTTGAGGTGTGGGAAACGTCATCTTCAGATTCCCACATTGGTGGTATTTGGTAAAGTGGTTTGGGAGGTCATACGATGAGAGGGAAGCCCCCTGTGAGGAGAGGGAGGAAGACCCACCCCGCCTGTGGTCTGTTTGGCCTTTGGGTGCCCTCGGCCAGGTTACAGTGCAGCAGGAAGACCTTGACCCAGGCCAAGAAGGCCCCAGTGCTGTGCTCCTGTACTACCCGGTCCTTATAAATCACCCAACCTGTTAGAGCAACAGGAAATGGGCTAAGACATTTAAAAGCTCACTAGATTTACATTACAAAATTCTAAAAATGTAAGCAGTAGTTTATGATTTGAAAATGACAATATTTTTAATGACTTTAGAATGGCATTTTAGAATTTTCCAACTTGGGCTGGGGAGATAGCTCAGTGGCATAAGCACCTGCCTGGCTAGCCCAAGGTCCTGAGTTCAGTTCCTGGTAAAAAAAAAAATCTCTGCTTCAAGAGCATCAATATGACTATCATGTAGAAACTATATATCATATTTACCTAGATTTTATAGCTATTTGACTTCTAAATAGGGAGATGCTGAATGGATGATTGGTCTAAAGAATGGTTTTAGCTTTGGAAGTAAAAGATTTCTTTCTAATCAAAATGAAAAACCAAAACCAAAACTAAGACCAAACCACAACCAAGGGACATGTCTGCATGTGTCTAAAGTCTGAGAATTTTGATTTCTAGTCTGTTACATGGACACTGGGCTGTTAAGAAAGTTATTGTGTGTTGAGCTATAAGCTGCAGCAATGGTACCACATGACCACCAGAGACCCACAGGGCTGGGGATGCTGCTAGAGGCTTTAAAACTGAATCACACCCGACCACGACAGCTTCGGTTCTCCTGGATCCGAGTGAGGCCTGACAACGCAATTTCTTGGCTCTGTCAGCCACGACAGAACCTTCTGGAAACAGCACTGCATACGTATGTGGAACCCTCCTCTACCCTTGTTTCTTACCCCATTTTGGCCTTTACTTTGAGTAGTGTTTTTAACCTGACCTCTTCTTTTTGGATGAGGAAATATTGACCCTGAGGGAAAGTGTGGTTATGGGCAGGCTCAGTCTACTTCCAGTGAGGGCTGAACCCTCCGAGAGACCCTCAGACCTTGGTATAGCTGTCGGCTCCTTCCCTACCCTGCCCCACTCCGGGACCTCTGGAGGTGACTGACCACCTCCTTCAAAGCTGTAGACTTTTATTTCATCTTAAAAATTCCATGGCTTTAGGAAATAATATCTGTTTAAAAGAAATGTGTAAATAAACCTAAGATTTATAGTCCCACCACTGATGATTTAGCCTCAAGTGAAAATTTGGTGTATATCTTTCTAAGAATTTACAATTAAATTTTAAAATGTTGGATTATATTTGTGAAGCAATGTATTTTACACTGCATGCTCTAGAATTCGGGTGCATTGATTTGTTTGGCTTTATAATCTTGAGAGAATTCAAACTCTCTGTGCTTTAGTTTTCTCATCTTTAAAATGATGTAATTGGCTAGTATCTACACCATGACTGTCTGAAAACATAAGTTAGTTATACTTGGAAAATACTTAGAACTGATGTCAGGAACATAATAAATAATCAGGAACTGTTAGTGAACATTGGTGCTTTTATTACCTGTATAAAAATACTATTTGATAACCTGCTATTTATTTATTTGTGTGTGTGTGTGTGTGTTGAGACAGGGTCTCACTGTGTAGTGAGGCTGGCCTTGAACTCACAGTGAACCCTCCTGCCTTAGCCTCCCAAGTGCTGGGATTATAGACATGTGCCATCATGTCTAGCATTGTAACCTGCCTTTAAAAAAGATATTGTGAATATTGCTCATGTTACTTATGACAAATATGTGACTTCTTACTTAGCCCAGATTTATTAAATGATTGTACAATAATTTGTTTAATCAATACACCACTGTAGGACATGCATTATTTCCAGTGTTTTTCATAGTAATAAATAATATTGTAGTTAACATTTTATGCAGTATTTGGGCAGATCTCTGTTTATTTCCTAGGGCAATTTCTGAAAATAGAATGCTGAATCAAAAGGTATCAACCCTTCTTAGGTTTTCTTCCGAAATACCTTCCAGAAATGTCATGTGAATTTGTGTGCCTAGTATGTAAGATGGCTATTTCCCCATAATCCTAAAGCTGTGTCGTGATTTGGAAGTTTCTTGAGATCTGTGGTCTTACTGGTCAGATGGTACTCTCTACTCTCCAAAACTCTACTCTTTTGAAGTGTTTGTTTTCTTTCATCCCAAATCCTTTTGAGTTGCTTCCCTTCCACTTTTAATCTATTGTTTTCTAGTCTAATTCATGTCCTGACTGGGTGTGGAGGCACACACCTGTAATCCCAGCATTTAGGAGGCTGAGGAAGGAAGATTGCTGTGAGTTCGAGACCAGCCTGGGCTACAAAGTGAGCTCAAGGCCAGCCCCAACTGCATAGCGGAAAAAAAAAAAATTTCCTGTCCTGTTACTATTCGGAACCTTTTTGGATTTCTTCACACCATTTCCTTTCTACCCATTTGGACTTGGACGAGAGTATTCTGTATTGCACAGCTGTGAGCTCTAAGTTTAATAATGAATGCGGGAAGACAGGAACTTGGTTTTTTTTCCCATTGAAACCACATCTAATTGAAAATGAAGCTGTCTTCAAATGGACTTATAGCTTTACAATTAGCAAGATTCCTTTGGCCCAAAGGCCCTAGCCATATAAATACACATCTAGAAGCATGGAGAGTATTCTTATCCTGGGAAGAAAGTACTCTAGATAACACCCAGTGCTTAACCAGGAAAACAGAAATTTCCCTAAAGATTTAAGCATAAAAGGACTTGACCCAAGTGACCAGTGAGCTCAGAAGCCAAACAGATGCTGAGGCTGTGTTGAGGTCAGTGACTCCTGGAAGCTGGCCCCACCCTCAGCTAGAGGGACAGGGGACACGTGGATGGATGGGGCTTTCCAGGGGACATCCCTGGCCTGTTGGTTGGGAGCTGGGCCATGGAGGGAATGCAGCTGGTCCTATCTCTCGGGGTAGAATGGGAGGAGAAAAATGCCTTGGTTTTCTCTTTCTCCCTCTCTGGTCTCCTCCCAGTGTCTCCCACTGGCGAATTCAGTCTGGAGCCATTGACAGAGGTTTGTGGAACTGTGCACAGCTATAGTTGACCCCCCTTGGTGGCGAGCAGAGCCCAGGGGTGCAGGGGGGATCTGAAGATGAACAGCCCAAGGCCTGGCACAGTGTTCCCTGGAGCCCTTCAGGCCCACAGAAAACAAGGCACAGAGTAAGCTGTGCAGGCCCCAAAGAGGTCGGCAGGCCCGGGTGTGAATCCTGGCTCTGTCACCGCCTGGCTTTCTAGCCTTGGGCAAGTCACATAACCCCTCTGACCTTTAGTTTCCTCATCTATGAAAGGAGTGGAGAAGACCATAGTCATGGGGTCACTGTGAGGATTAAGTGATAGATATACAAATTACAGTAAGCATTTGACCACAATTGGTTTCCACTCTTATCCAAGAATTTATTGTTTCAGGACATCGACAGTCAGGCATTTGGGGTGGGGATAGGTGATAAATGGCCCAATGATAATAATCGGAGACATCTAAGAACACATAACGGAGTCATCATTTCACAACATTTCTGGAAATTATTTAGACATAGTCTGAGCCCTGGAGGAGACATTATTCCATCAGAGATGTCATAGCCAGAGATAAGTCTCAGTGCATGACAGTACGGGAAAGTCTGGGAAGCAGGGCCAGCTCCGCTGGGCAAGAGAGAAGGGGAGGGGAGGCTGTGAGCTCAGCTTTGAAGGATGGTAGGCATGGCCAGCTGCAAAAATGCAGGAGAGCACCCAGAGCCATCAGAAGGCTGGGGGGGGGCAGTCACGTGGTGAGTGTGTTTTAGGGGTCCATGGTTGAAACAATGGTGAGAACAAGTGAGAGATGTGGCCAGACACAGAAGAGAGAGTCCGTGTGTGAAGGGCCTAGAGTCAGAAGCTAATGGTTTGATTAACCCCAGATTAAACTAAGCAGCAACCCACTGTCTCTAATCTACAATTTGATCGAGCGATGCATCTCCCCAGGCTCCTACGGCCTCCTCAGTCAAAGGACTAATGGATGTAGTTACCCGTAACAGGGGTCAGAAATGCACAGCGATTTTCCCTTAATATTAAATACAGAGTGGGAAGAAGTGATTAACTTGTCCTCCAAGCACTGCAAGGCTTAAGGCAAATATTTAAATAGTTCTCCTTTCCATAAAGCCAAAAACATCAGAGGTGGGGTGATGATGCTTGTGGCATTGCAACAGGATTCTAAGGATTCTGGTGAAATGTCTGTCAGGATGCTGAAAAAGACTTTGTGTTACAGTAATTTCAAGGAAAATGCAAAATGATGGAGACAGAACTTCTATGCTTTCAGACCCTTTCACGTATATTACCTCACGTCAGCCTCGTGAAGCTTATATATGGCAGACGGGGTGGAGCACAAATCCATGGCAGAGATGGACAACTGGGAACCTGGGGGGAGTATGACATCCTCAGGGTCCAAGAAGTTAAACCCACAGGTGCAACTGGACGTCTGGACACACAGGTGGGGACCTTTCCCCAAACCAGGACACTGCTCTGCCTACCTGCGTCCTTCCATAGGCCAGGATGGCTTCTTGGAGGTCTTGAAGTGTGTGCAGTTCCAGATCCATTTGTTCCCTGCAGCCCGCAGGGCGGGAGGCATCCTTTCTCCTCTCTCTGGGAGTCCAGGCCGGGATGGCCAGGCCCTCTGAGTAAAGGATCAGAGCGCCCTTTCTGGTGCTGAAAGTCTTGGGAAGAAAAAGGCTCCAGGAGTGCTGGTCAGCGTTGTCCTTGTCCTGAGGCCTGCTGACCAGGACATAGTCTTCTGGGGACTTCCAGTTCAGGTAATCCTGCAAGAAAAGGAAACCACCATGACAGAGCACTGTGGGAGACCTTTCTAGGGCAAATATGTGCAGGCTGTGTTTGGAACCTTTTTTGTTACTGATTTTCTTGAATTGTTCATGTGAAATTATGAAAAGCAATTATTCTTCTTAGCAACTGGATCTTTTTCTCCACATCTCAGAATTAGTAGAAGCCAGGGCACAGTTCTCTTTCATTCCATACTACTTTCAGGACAGCCATTCACGCCCAGAGGCTTATGTAGGGTAGGGTGTAGGTTACAGGCCAGTTAAAGTGTCCAGGCATGCAAGTAAGTAGTTAGAATTGTCAAGGACAGCAGATAACTTTGAAATCGGATCTGGACTAGTTGGTAGTTTAAATAAGAGAAAACCATTCCAACCCACTAGCACTTCAACTGTACACAGGGAGAATTCTATACATTCCAGATGCTGTGTAACATGACCTAATTTGGCTAGTTAGGAGCCTATAAAGTAGTTAGATATCTTGTAAGTAAATGCCATTGGCCTTAGAGGCCCTTTGAAATTTTATATGTCTTTTAACACAGCAGAGGTCAAATATCAGAACAATGGAAATCTCTGTATGACCCAAAAATGTGAAAGTAGCCTCAATGGATTTCTTATTCCTGGCAGGACTCAAGAAATAAAATTCCAGTACAATAAGGGAATTTTACCACCTCTTTAAAATCCAAAGTGAAATTTTTTTGGCCTATATTAAATATGAATCCCCTGGGTTGAATTCCAGAAAGTTCAAGGAAGCTATTGAAATGGCAAGAACACACACAGCATTTCACTACAGAGCAGGACTTCTAAACGCCAAACAACCGTTGGCTCGCCTAGGGCCCAGGTGGGAATTCTGGTTGTGGAACAAGTCATTCCAGAGCATCTGGATTCTCTTTCATTCTGAAGCAAAGGAGAGCAGAGGGTGGGAGTGTGGGCGAAAGGGAAGGAAAAGGGACACTGGCCGTCCTGGGGTGTCAGGAGAACCACATTATCATCCTGAAGGAGGAGAGAAGACCCCGACCTCCTCGAGCCAGGTCAGCTCCAAGTAGGAAGGTAGAACATCCCTCCCCACCCTGTGAGGGTGCCTTTAGAGTTATGGACTCACCTCTGGTTCAAAGTAGACCTCCAGCCTCTGTTTGTTCTGGACCAACTTCCCGTGGCCCCGGCTCAGGAGAGAGAGAGCAAGCATTGTCCCTTCTGACCACTCCTTTTCAGGCGCGGTTCATCTTAGTTTTGAAGGCTGAAAACTGCCCACACCTCAAGATTTCCAGAGCTCCACAGAAGTCCGAGAAGCCGCAGACACTGGGCCTTTTATTACATGCATTTCCCCTCACGCAGCTGCTTCGTAACTGCTGGCCGCACAGTTCGGACAGTGTGCAGCTTTGTGAGAGGAGGATGGACAGCAGGGCCGGGCTTTTCCGCCCTGCCAGCCTTGGCTGAGCCCTTGTTGTTCGTGTCCTGGTTGCTCTGTTACTGCCACCCACTGTGCTCCAGGCCACAGCGTGCCCTCATTGTGAGTGCAGGTTGTTTCCTGGTTGCCATGGCAGCACGGGGACAGAGTCCCTAACCCGGCAAACACAGCAGACAGGACCTCGCAGAGCAGCAGGGCTGTTCAGGGCCGGGCAGAGGTGTGCAGTCCGTGGGATGCCGTGACTGAGAGCTCCAATCCTGGTTTCAGGGCGGCTTATTTTCCCTGTGATATGTTCATCTTGTTTTTAGGGAGCATCTCCCTCATTCTCCTGATGTACGAGTTTGTCACTGTCACCTGACCAGCCAGGTGGGCATCTAGGTCACTGCCATCCCACTGTGGTGCGTCCCTGGGCTGTGGCCTGGTATACAGGGCCTCACCGGGGTGGCTCTGCAGTCTGAGAGGAGACCCTGGCTCTGCTCCCTTTGCAGCCCGGTGCTGGGCTATGCACGCCACCACCAGAGGTGGGGGGAACCTCAGAAATGTGGGTGGGGCATTTTGGTTGTCACAAGCCCTGCTGGCCTTTGGGATACAAAATGATCTTCGAGGTAGAGGAATGGCCTCGCCAACAAATTACCCAGCCAGACGGCCAGCAGCGCTGCCCTAGCTGGGCCGCTCGCTCGCTCGGTAGCACCGCTGTGAGGGCCTGAGAGGCGGGGTCCGGGAAGCCTGCCTTATCCCGAGAGCATCTAGGGGTGCCCCTGCCGGGCTGGGCGGAGGGGCAGGTCAGGCTGCAGGCCACCCCCTCCCCAGGCAGGGTGAAGGGAGCTCGAGGTGTCGGGGAGTAAGGGCAGAGGCGAAGCCATAAAGCACAGCGCTTGGCCGCTAGGATGGCTGTTAACACACACACAGAGACAGCTAAGCAGTATCGGCGAGCACACGGCAGAGCGGGACCCTGTACACCGTTGGTAGGAAGGTTATGCGGGGCGCCTCTGTAGAAAAGGAATAGAAGTCCCCGTCCCCCAGCTGAATGAACATGATCTAACACCTCCACTTCGGAGCCTAGGCCGAAGACTGCGGCAGCGCAGCCTCAGGTATGCGTGCAGTCCATGTTCAGAGCGTCGTCATGCATGAAACTCAAGATGTGGCAGCAAACTAAGCGTCCATGGATGGGAGGATGGGGGCAGAAACCTCCGATGGGGCATCGTTCAAAAAGGAACCAGACTGTGGCACTGGTCACAGCAGGGACGAAACCTAAAGACGCTGCTGTGAGAAACAGCCAACTGTGCATGGGCACATTGTGTGACTCCACTGAGGAGAGGCGCCCTGAGCAGTGGAGTCCGCAGAGGCAGAAGGCAGTGTGGGGAGAGAGGCAGGGTGGCTGTGGCTGGGGTGCGGGGGGGGGAAGAAAAGGCTCGGTCATCGTCAGGGCATGCTGGGTCTCCGCGGGAGGTGAAACCTTCTGGAAATAACTTACCGCACGTAGGTGAATGCATTCACTGCCACTGAAATATAAATTTAAAAGTGGTTAATGTGGTAAATTTATGTTATGCATATTTTATAACAAAAAATAGTTAACAATGTACAGTACCCTCCTTAAGGTGGTAGACAAAGCTCTACGAACAGGATTATAAATGGTTTATCAGGTCGTTCCCTCCCTTCCCCTCCATCAGCCCTTCAAAGTACAAAGAGACCTTCACAGAAATTTTCGGAAGCTGGGACTTGTGGCACAGGCCTGTAATCCCAGCACTCTGGAAGGAGCAGAGGGATCACAAGTTTGAGCCCAGTCCAGGCAACTTGGTGGCTTAGCAAGACTCTGTCTCAAAGTAAAAAAATGAAAAGGGCTGGGGATGCAGCCCAAAGCCAAGTCCTGGGTTCAACTGCCAGGATGGAGAGCAAACTTACCCTGCGATCACTCTGTGAGACATCTCTGTACTCACGGGGCCTAGTCCCTGACGGCTGAGATAGCTGTGATCCTGTAGGAGGAGGAGAGACGTAGGTGCCCAAGGGAAAGAGGCGCAAGTGCGCAGATCGCAGAGGAGATGCGTGTGGTGGCGAGAACCTTGGAAGTCTAGCGATGAAGCATGTTGGAGGTGGATAGGAAAGGATGGGAAAATGTATGCTGGGAAAATGAGAGAACAGGGTGAAGGGACAGTGGAACTTCACATGTGAACAGGAATTCCGAGGTCTCTGGGGAAGGAGTGCTCTCTCTGAGTGGCCAAAGCTACGGGTCAGGTGGACTGATGACCTGGAGAGGTAGATCACTGGGCAGAGGCCTGAGGGGCCACCTGCAGCTGGGGCTTTATTCTTCAGATAGGTTTTTCAAAGCAGGGAGATGATATGATTCCATCCGGGTTTTTAGAAAATTACCTCTGAGGAGCTTATAAAGGGTGCATAGAAAGGGGGACTCGTTAGTTCTCTGCTGCTGCTGAATACCTAAGAAACACCATGTACAGGAGGAAGGATGTACTTCGGCTCATGGTTTCAGAGGTTTCAGTCCCTGGTCACTTAGCCCCATCGTTTAGCGCATGGCAGAGGAAAGCCATTTACCTGGTAGCAGCCAAGAAGAGCAGAGAGATGGCTCACTGTTACAATGAAGATCTTCCCTCCAGCCCACTGAGCTGTGAACCCAGCAATGGATTAACCCCTTCGTGACAGTGCTCACGACCCAATTGCTGCCCAAAGAGCCCATTCCCTGAGCCCAGCTGGGGGCCAGGTCTTCAGCATATGAGCTTTTGCAGGGAAACTTGAGATCTGAACCCCCAAAAGCCCTGCTTATCTCAAAGCTCCTTTTTCCTTGGACTCAAATGCACTCTTCATAAAGTTCCAGAATAAACACTTGCTAAATGGTCACTGGGTGAGACAGGGAAGAGAAAATTCCATAACAGCTGCAGAGAAATAGAAATCTTACTGTCTGCGAAATGCCACCCTCAAGAGGAGGAAGTAGTGTCAGGATGGAGCGACTGGGAGCCGCTGTTAGCAGAGGGCTGGCTTCCCGAGCTTCCCTGATGGAAACGCTTTCTCAGGAAGCCCTTCTCTGAGCTCCAAAGATTTTGAAACACTAACGTGCCATCAAAGGAGAATAAAGGACCTAGAAAGTGGTCTTCACGTTGAGGCTGAGTGAGTCTCTTGTCTGGGAATACAGCTAGGTGTCCATGCGTCGTCCTTCTGATTTGGGGGCGAGGGACCAGGTCTCCCTGGGGCTGTGACCTATGAGCAGTCTGACCACAGCCCTGTCTCACAAGGCCTGTCCCAAGCCATCATGTTTACATCATACTGTTTAATATGGACATTGAACAGATCCACAGATCAATTAATAGACATTTAAAAGCATTTACTCTGTCCCTGTAACAGTTTATGGAAAGTGCATTTAGAAAGCAATTGAGGTTATTGTGATTCTAAAGTGCTTGGGGATCCCAGATGAAAGGCCTTTGTAACTGGAAAGTATTTATAACTCAAGAAGAAAACCTCCACACCCATGTTATACAACACCAACACCACCCCCTGGCATGCCTGACCTGTCAGCCCATGCAGCATGTCTGTTTAAATTACACTGTAAATTCTGTAGGGTGGAGACCTGGCTTTTATGGTTTGCAAAGTATCATGAATAACCATAGCAGTCTGCGAATAAATAGAAACCACATGAAACAAAGAAAATAGATGCCATTCAATGGCAGCGTCCTCAGTGCATTCAGATTTGTCCCTTGTTCCAAAGTGGCTGGGGCAGATGGAGCCACTCTGAAGTGGTCTAGGATTTCCCTTCACCTCTATGAAGCAATGTGTGTATTTTCTAGTAATTTTATTCAACTTCAGGGGAAATCTACAAGAAGAACCACTGGTGTTGGCTTTACTTCCTGAAGAGCAAAGAGAGAGTAAGTGCTTTTTAAATCATTTGGTGAAATGGGACCTTGTCTACTCCAAATTCCAGCCTCGTTTCCACAACCAAGCAGTGCCAGTCATTTGCGAGAAGCTGTGTCCCAGCTATCAGACTGCTGTTAGGAAGCGGCGACAGGAGTGGCCACCTCAGCACCCTTTTCAGCCGAGACTTAGAGACTGGACGCTGGGCCGTGGTCGGGCTTCTGGGACCCGCTCCGAGCACCCGTACATTTCCAACCTCACTTCTCTGCCCTGCTTTGCTAATACAGTTTCAAAGTTGTCTAAGAAGTTATATTTTCAGCTTCCTAACCTGTGCCCTAAAAGGGAAGTGGAATGAAGGTTGATAGAGCCAACCACAGGGGTCTCCTATCAGCACCCCAGACAAGCTGTAGGAGAGGGTCAGAAGAACAGGGGCTGCGTATGTGAACAGCAGCCTGGCCACGCACTAAAGGTCTTTCTCTCTTTCTTTCAAGAGGGGGAAAAAAACAAAACAGAAAAAAAGGGTAGAAACAATACAAAATTTCAAAAAAAACCAAGCAAAGAAATCACTAGTTGATACATTACATATTGTCTTCTTGTATATAGTTGTTCAAGTTACAAAATTAAAGCATACAAAGTGGACACTCAAACAGTGAGGCTGCAATCAATTCTGTTCACCAATCCAACAAAAACATAGCAACATGGTGATCAATCCTACACACTTAAATATACATGCAGTTATATCCTTTAGAGCACTTTCTTTTCCTACTTTTGCCTTTTAAGTCCATTATCTGTTTAGTTATATCATGTTTCAGGTTGCTGTTGTTATTTCCTTTTAAAAATTTTTTCTTATTTCTTCTTATTATTATTTATTTATTTTGAAGGTAGTAAAATACAGCAGAACAAGACAGGACAAAGCCAATTGAGGCAGTGCAGTGAAACTGGTACAGAACCTCACAGCAGGTTACCGGGATACCAGCAACAGGTACAATAGTACATCTGGTTTTCTTCACAATAGTTGTTCCTTCAATCAGGCAGAGCAATATTGAAGGAAATACCGAAATTATAAAAACAGAATATTGAATAGAGCAATACCATTGATCAGAACAGAGCAAACAGAGATAAAAATATTTGCCCTCAAAGAGGTGGCAGAAGAAAATCCCCCTTATTTGCTACATTGCATATAGTCAGACTCGCAAAAGATGCTGAGATCTCTGGCTCTCACTTGCTAGGGGTGGTGGTGGTGGTGGTGTGTGTGAGATGGATGTTTGAATCTTAGCCCACGCAGCAGTAGGCTCACAGCTGCTCACCAGAGCGGCATGCTGGCTGCCCGTTTTCCCAGCGCCCCAAGGTCCAGTATGGCGCATCGTGGATCTCAGGAAATGCTGATATGGTTCTCACCCTGGGGTAGCTGTGGCTTGCCAGGCCATAGCCACTTACCAGAGCGGTATGCTGGCGGATGCCTGTGTTCCCAGAGCCCCAAGTTCCAACATGGCTGGATCTCCTTGCACTGAAGGTCTTTCTGCTGCCTGGTGTTTTATCCCCACAGAGCCTGTTAGTCCTCGGAAGGCAGGAACCATAGCTTGTCATCCTTAGTACACTGCCATGGTGTCCTTTACATATAATAACAGCCGAATGCATATTTGTTTGCTTTTTAACCATGCTCAGAGAGGTGTGTGTGTGATTATCTGTGAGCCAGTAGGAAGGACACATGACAGAAGAGAATTAGGGTGGATCTTTGGTAGCCAGTCCTTTGTTTATCTATAGACATAGCTTAGACCTGTGGGTTAAAGCCCCCAAGGCTTGGTAAACAAAGGCTGAAGAAGTCGGTGGGGGAAGATGCAGCCTGCTAGAGGTGTGGGAAGACCTGCTAGGAGGAGCACTTGGGTGCTGAGGGCCACATGAGGGAGCAGAGGTGCAAAGGCAGTAAGTGCTGAAGCCCACAGCAGGAGCGAGGTGTCGGCCGTGGCTCCCTACTCGTCCCCTCTTCTTAGGCATAAATCACAGCCTCACAGCCTGGCTGGGTCAGGACGTGGGCACTGGGAATCTACTTCTTTTAGATCTTTCTGAAGTATTTGCTTTAGGAGTCTAAAATATTTGGCTCTATCTTTGCTGTAGGCTTCATTTTTACTAGTAGGAACACTCACAGCAATTGAAAGCCTTTAGATTTATGGTGGGGAGATAAATGAAAATCACACATTCTTGGTGCTTCTGAAACAGGCAAATCGATCACTGTCTGGCTAGCAGCTCAGTCACCAGGGGCAAAAGTAACAAATACTCAGAGAAATCAAGCTAGGGGTGACAAGGGCAGGGCTGAGCTTAGTTCTGAGGAGAAAATCTCAGAGCAGATGTAATCCTCTGAGACTATGTGGATTCTGGTCATTTAGAGCCACTGTTCAAAGTGAGACGATAGAATGTCCATGTTGGCTTAGTCATTAACCATTGAAATACTCATTGACTGTTGTTACAATGATTTTTATTTAATTGACAAAATGATTTATGCAAGGTATTTCATATAGTATCTGTCACATAATATATGTATAATAAAGAGAAAATAGTGTTAAAGATACAATTCTATCCCATAATTTAGAATAGACATATATAGAGGACCACCTGGATAATTTTCCATGAAAGAAGAGCACTTATCTCCATTTTGGCTAACCTGGCCCTATTTCCATGTATTAATATGTACAGAGCTGGCTGGGACTTTTCCTTATCCCTTCAATTGGCTTTAAGCAATGCAAATCGTCTGACCGAGGTGCTGATGTGGAGTCTTTGAAGCAAGGCAACCGTCAGTGTTACCCAGCCCTGTAGCTCCCAAAAACACACGTGAGCTGGGCAGGAGGGAGAGCCAGGCTCCATGCTGTCAGCTGGGATCCAGCCTCGAGATAAGAGGCTGTGACCTCCCAGGGCAGAAAAGATTACACAGAGCTCAAGCACCAACCCCAAAACATTAGCTACGTCCTCAAATTGTGTTATGCAGATGACTCTTCCTGCGTATCCTTCTCTCAGTGCATACTGCAGAGGTGATTTCAGGCCTCCTACCCCGCCCACAGCACTCACTGCTTCCTGCCCCTCTCACAGTCACCCATACTCCAGCCAAGCCCTTCTTCAAGAATGAATAGACCGAGTTTGGCCCTGGGTGGAGGCCTTTGTTGTGGTTAGCCACGACCCTGGCTGAATTTAGGACCCCTTGGCTCCCTGCAACTACAAATATGCCTTAGTGTCTTTATTCTGGTCGTGGGTTGCAGTGGAAGTGGCAGATTGAAATTAACGCTCTAGCATTCCAATAACTTTTCCTTGGGATTACAAATACAGACTTTCTGGTCTGTGACAAGGACTGTGACAAGGACCAGGAAGGCCCTCTCCATTTGGCACCCAATGTGGGCCCCAGAGTGGCTGCCTGGACTGTAGACTGATGCATGTGGGAAGGGGGCAGCGGGACACGATGGTGGTGTCCTCTGGGAGGTAGGCCAGGGGCTTCGTCTGTTTCTCTAGGTGACAGTCCTCTGGTTGGTCCCCAAGGGCTCTGTAAGTGCACGGACAGGGAGACAGGAAATCACTTCCCATCTCTTGCAGGGCAGACCCACTTGGGGCAGCAGGGTCCCTCCTCCGACACCACCACTGGGCCAGGGGAAAACCCCAGCCCAGCTGGGAGGGATGAGCACTGCTAGGAGGAGAGTGATGAGGCGTGAACAGGGCCCCTCCAGGGGCCGGTGCACTCAGCCACCCTCCCTGCTGCCCACCTCCAGTGCCCATTCTGAGGCCAGAGTCCAGGGAGTTGCTGGCCAAACAGGGAGGACTTCTCAGAAATGACCATTCTGATGGGCAGCAATGACAGAGGGTGGCTCAGCTCTTTGGATTTTCTTACTGTCCTTCTCTCGCCTCACAGTTGGGATGCAGCTCGGTCCACAAAGGGTTAACGGACCTGGCAGGACTCAGCTGCCAAGTACACTTGATGCTTGGTCCAGCACTCTGGCTTGTATTCTTGCGCTGCTGGAGTAGCCTGTTCATGGCATCTGGTTCCCTGGCAACAGCTTTCATTGGCTCATTCAAAGCCCTTTCTTCCTAAGAAAGCTCCTACTGAGACGCCTCCTACCACTGCTAATCACCATCTTAACTCAGCGCTTTGGATACAGCTGGTGTGAAACACAGCATCTGTGTGTGAGAGAAGAGGAGGCCGCGACTGGGCTCTCTATACCTGTGTTGTGCTAGTTTTCAACAGAACCCGTTGGAAATTACCTGCTTGGGCCTGGGATAGGCAGCACGGCTGAGCCGGGAAGTTTCCCAGAGCAGCAGTTCTTTGTTCAGAGAAACGCAGGCTCCCCTGTGACTCACTGCCCGCTGCCCAGGGCTGAGCTGTGATGTAACCGCAGGCTCTGGCTCTAACCAGGTGGTGGCAGCTGAAGGGCTGTATGTCATCACATCGCGGGAAGATTGGCCTTGTCAGCAGCGAACAGTCAGCCTCTTCCGGCCTGCTGCCTCACGCCTCCCAAGGTGTCTGATTTGCTAAGAATACCAGGAAAAGTGGCTCTTTATGCAGTGTTTGGAAAACAGAAATGTCGACCAGGTTCTCCAGTAAAGTCGGACATTTCTGCATTCTTTCTCCCTTTTTGTTAGTACAGGACGGCGGCGGCGGTGGGATGCAATGACCGCACTCTCCCTGGGGAGTTGGTCCAGGGTGACATCTCATCATTTCCCTTTCCTCTCCCCTGCTTCCCACTCCCTCCAGAAAAGTGGAAATCCCAAGAGGGGATTCTCAGACTTGCTAAGAATCACTCTGAATTTTCTTGTTTTGTCTGGGCAATAAATAAAATGAAAAGCAACAAAGCAGAGCTGGGGAAGAAGGCAGGCTGTTTTCATCGCTTAATTCTTTGTCTTACGGTCCCTGAAATGGAGGCCCGAAGCTTATTCAGGAGATAAAAGTGTTAGGCATTCCCAGTCCTGTTTATAGAGATGGTGACTTTTGCCCTGGCCACTCACTCCACGCACTGCTCTGACCTCCTGGTTCCAGGAGAGACAGAGCGCGGTGCAGAGATGCAATGGGACAGTGGACAGTTCTAGACAGAGCTTGGGCAGGTGCCCGGGAGTGGACGTGGGCGCGTGGAGGTGAGCGGAGGCCTTTTCCTGCTGCTGTGTGGGCGGGTGGGCTCTGGCCTTGGCCACTCTCCCAGGTGCATGGAGCGGGGGAGGCTGCCCGGGTGCTGTGTCACACGCACACAGGGCTCTTAATAAAATGATGCGTAGCGCCCCGTGCAGTAGAGCAGACAGCAAGCACTCAGAGGCGCATTTTAAGGAAGAAAATTTTTTGAGTACATCAAGTGAAAGATGAGTGGTGCTTAGAGGCTGTGTACAGAGTAAATGTGTAAACAAAGATGGAACTTCCTGTGATTAATAACAAGGTAGGGGAGCCCAAAGCAGTGTAGGATACTGGGTCTCGAAATCCTGGAACTATCTAGGGACCAGGATTGTTCTGTTACCTGTTAGAAGTTTGGTGGGCAAATTGTTAACCTCTGTGAGCCTCAGTTTCCTAATCTGGGAAGTGGGGATAATGGTGGCCCCATGCAGGGTGGCATAATGACTGGAAGAAGTAGAGGACCCTTGCTTGCGGGTGCTGAGGAGGTTTAGGGGCGGGGCCTGAGCACTGGGCACTGACAAGTTTTACAAGTTTGCCAAGTGGTTCTCTTTCTCTGTGTCTCTCTTCTCCCTCCTCTTTTCTGTCTTCCTCCCAGAGTCAGGGTCCTGTTATCTTGCCCAGCTGCCTCTAGCTCACGGGCACCAAGCAACCCTCCCTCCTCCGCCTCGGAGGGTCTGGGGTGACTGGCCTGCGCCCCACACCTGCTCTCCCTAGGTGTGAAAAGCCACAGAGGCAGCATTGCAGAGCTCTGCATGGTTATTTATATTTTAGAAGGAGGAATTTTTTGAATATTAGGAATTCTTGGGGGTGGAGATGAGAAGATTATATTTACAGAAACAAAAATCTTATCTTCCTTCCTCAGACCCAAGCGTTACACAGATTGGCATGGCGATGTAGCTCAGTGTCCTGGAAGCATTCTCCTCCTACATAGATTTATATCAGACTAAACCTGATAGTTGTCTTTGTTAAAAAAAAAAATTAGACACTCTACATGAATATTTTGATGAGAAATTATAGTTTTCTTCATTACAAAAAGAAATATTAGACACTTTCTACATGAATATTTTGATGAGAAATTAACTGGTATGATAAGGACAGACAAGTGATACTTGGCCTGGCCTCTGACAGCTCACAGCCCAGCAGAGGAAAGTGAGACCTGCCTCACGAAACACGTATGATCCTGGGCTTGGGAGGATTAAGTAGCCACACCCCAAGCAGCCTTTCCTGAGGGAAAGATTCAGAGTGTGACCCAGGAGGTTTAAGCTGCTCTGAACTGGAGACTTTCGTCAATTTAGCTTCTAAGCAGGAAGCATTCCCCCAAAAGAACAATATCCTCTGATTAAAGACCCAGAGAATAAAGACAGAACTTGTGGTTAGCACATTCAATTTTATGAAATACCATGCAGGTGCTTTTGTTAGTTAATAGGGCAGTGTTGTAGTCAGGGATTGCAAAGAAAGCAATTACACACAGGACGCATAATTTATAGTATTACTTATAATGGTCACCCAAGGAGTTAAATACAAGAAGTGTAGGAAATCTGTCCACACACTAAAGAGCTAGAGAATCCAGTGGAGGGTCTGGATCCTGCATGAGTCCAGTTGAAGACCTAGAGCCCATGACAATGCCCCCTACGAGGAGTCCAGCTGGAGGCCTAAAGTGCACAGCAATGACTCACGCAAGTCTCTTTCATGGATCTGTGCCAGGAAGGCCCAAAGGTCAGCAGTGGGTTAGAAAGTCTGTGCCAGTGGGGTGAAGGATCTGTGTCAGGAGCCAGGAAGCAGTGCTCAAAGTAACAACCAGGACTCCCCTGAAAAGTACCACAGCCACCTCAGCAACAATGAGGTCCCGAGCTCCTTCGTCAATGAGAAGAGCCGAGTTCATATCAGGAAGCCAGTGTGACAAGCTTCTCCTGGAGACTGGACAGCACACATCTTCCCCTCCAGAGCCAGGAAGCGGTAGGACCAGAGCTCCCCCAAAGTGAACCGCAGCCACTCTCCAGCAACAAGCTCCTCTGAGAGAACCTGTGGCAACAGGAGAACAAACACTTCTTCTCCAGGTCTCCTTTTTGTGCTGGCAGTGGTCCTCAGGTGGGCCATCCACACTCAGCGCCACGCTGCTTCAGTTCCACTGGTGCTACAAGTTGACCACCAGAGTTATCTGCCACAGA